>VMBQ01003039.1:10377-40194 GCA_007657795.1 Dreissena rostriformis
GCGTTAACCTCGATGTAAAATTTGTAAATCCTTGTTTTACATCTTATTTTTCTTGGAGGTATTTGTATTTATTATAATGTATTTAAAAGATCGGTAATTATATAACGTTCATAAGAAGGGAACATTCTAGTCATCAAACACATTTTTGTGCTATTTATTGATATCAACACGTTTCATCAACTGTTCATATAGAATTAATCTGACAAATCTAAATACTAATTCCATACTTAAAAAATGCGTTTTAACAAAACTTACATAACAAACTCCTTTTCATTAAAAGCAATATGTATTCAAATCGATGTAATTAACATGCAGATTTAATATTTTCGTATGAACAGGTTTAACTCGAAAACAACAAAATGTTTTTACTAATATAATTAATATTAAAGCACATTTTCAAACTACACATACAAAATTAACATCCGTCAAATTTAAACGTCCGCTATATAACATACGTTGTGTGGTAAACTGTGAAAAAATGAAACAATGTATTTTATTACTGTACAACGAATAATTCATTCATTTGGAAGTAATATCAGAATAATTCGCATTACATTAAATTATATTTTAGTACGGTCCAAACAGAGATAAATGCCTGTGTTTGAGAATGACTCAACATTGTGTTTTATATTATAATGCATGCACATACTGTGATTGACAACCATTAATGCACGAATCTGGAATAACCACGTCTGTGAACCATATTGAATGCAGTTAAGTACTATCATCGGTAATGATTACTGCATCCGAACAAGCAACAGTACATATTTCATTAAATCATCAAAACGGCTTCCTTCCAAATACATTCTCTGGATGAGTTCTGTATATATTTCATTTGCACGTATGTCTATCGCCTGCAGAATAGTATCCGATAGATTAACCTTACCATTACAATCACTGCATCGTATCATATGCTTCAAAACCAGCAGTTCAAGCTCCACTCTCTTCTTGCTGTACCATAGCAGAGGCTCTGGGTGCGAGATAATTGCTCTCCGAATCGTCGGTAATCTGAGCAATACCTTCGGTCCTTCTTCAATCATGTCCGTAATCATGTTTATCCACGAACGCTTCTGTTCTTTATCCAGCCCACACGATGCCATCAAATTTCTCTCCGGAATCATATAATACGAAAGGTGTTCCGTTAATATAGCAGATCGCAGTTCTACCAGTCCTTCACGTAGCCAGTGAAACAACGTCCTTTCATTGAAGAAGTCTTGTGGATTGTTTTCCGCAAGCCAAAATACAATGTTTTTTACTGTATATGATGAAAGTTCTTTCTTTAATGGCTTTAAAACTTCCTTTACCAACATCTTTAATATAACATAAATGTAAATCTGGGTGTTATTAAGGCTGCTCACCAGTTCATTCTCTCCCGTATTGAAACAAATCCTCCATTCTACGTCTTTGTTTTTACTACCCTTATAACCAACAGGTGTCACAAATGCTCCCATGGATACGACTTTGTGAACTACGTCCGGCGGTGGCCAATGCCGACGTCGTTCAGCATATTTTCTTAGTATGCTGGGACAGTTACAGGGAAAGGAAAATACCCTGTCTGTATGCAATATTCCGCAACATGAGCTTGGCAATGACGGTCCTGCACGTTCATGCCGTACCTCGGCTGGCTGAGAATCAACCTTTTTGAAAGCATTAACATACAGGTCGCTGCTCAAGAAAACACGTCCATATTGATCTGCGCAAAGAGCTGTACGAACCAAAGGGTGAATGACTGCATCAGGTCGATCTGCTATGAACAGTATACAATGCCCGTGGTAGCACATATCGGTATTCAATGTAAACACAGTTGTCTCCCTTGACAGTGTGTCGTAATTTACATCATTTTCTAGACACATGACGCCTTTTAGTACAAACAACATGTCCCTGTCACTCTCATAAAACCTCGTTAGTCCCTCGGCTTTGCTACCCGTAGTGATAATCGTTACCTCACCCGGTGCAGAGTGCTGCCTATCCGACTCCCTGTAGGCGTCTCTTCTTGCCTGTCTGATGTGCGACCCATACCCCAGTATGTTCATTACAGTACATGTTTCTATGGAAAGCTGTTCCCATTGAACCTGAAGTTGATGTGCACATTGAAGTTGTAGAGCAAATCAATATCGGCATGTAGCTCACATGCGGGATGAAAATAATGTTGTATATGTTCAACTTCAGGTTATTGATTAATGAAAAGTTGTTGACATTTTTTATCTTTTTTCACATAATCTGACAATGTAGGAATTATTAATAAACACTTATAGCATGCATTTGATTAAACTTCCTTAAAGAAGAGTAGTCCACTGATAACAAGTACGTTTTGTGAATTAAATTGGCACGGTGGTCAGTTTTCTACCCTGCTGAATAATTTTGAAGACAGTAAAACGTATGAGCTATTAAACTGTGCACTGGGCACTTATGATCGATACTAACGCCGCAATCTTACAACTACTACTTCTTTTACACAAACACACGTGCCATTACTCACTTGATCGTGCTGATGGTAACGAGGATCACATTTCTGATTTGTCCCATCACACTGGTAACCACCTTCCGCCATCTGTACACGTGTAAATGAAAACCACGCATCGAAATATTTACACATACATATAACTGTTTTATATGTTTTGCAAGTAATAGATACAAAGGCATTATATGAATGTGTTACAATGATATTGCATTTGTACTGGCATTTTGTCAGCATTACATTATCTTCATTTTTAATTACGCAGTGGCCATTTGTTCAAATTGATACACAAAACCTTTTCTTTTCTGAAATATATTTTCTCGATGGACCAATTGCATTGATTTTTAGCACAATAATTGAATGAAACCCATCTTATATCATCTATAAATGAAGGATCCGTTTAACGTTCTACAAAACAATATGACCTAAAAAATTGCTAATTCAGCATTAGACTATTATATTGTATGCAAATAACACAACTCCATTCACGAATAACATTTGATATTGGTTAAGATACATGCATGCAGTTCATAAGTTATTTTAATCCATGAATTCATGCGAACAGTTCATAAGGTATTTTAATCCATAAATTCATGCATACAGTTCATAAGGTATTTTAATCCATGAATTAGTTTAATTGCATTTCAAATTGTGTCGAGTACAAAAAAGCACGCATAGAGCTTTCAATAATATTAGTGAGTATTTGAGCTTCGTCTTGTTCATTATTTAACATGACTTCAAACCAGCATATGTTTTACGATTTCTAAGAGGCAATAATAAACATGATTTCAAACGAGCAATTTGATTTTATGATTTTTAACGAGACTTCGGATAACTACTGTGGATGTGTAGAGAGCGGGAGCTAAAGTATCATCATAAGAATACCCATTTCACCATTATCATCATAATACCATCACTATAATGACACACACTGTTATATTAATCACACTGACACCACTTTCATCATCATCAAAACCATAAACACTTAAGCATTCATCTACAACCACCAAACAATCACTGCCATCATGATGATGATGTCGATGATGATGATGATGATGATGATGATGATGATGATGATGATGATGATGATGATGATGATGATGATGATGATGATGATGATGATGATGATGACATCAAAAGTAATGTGTTAAATATTTTTCGGATATTTCAATTTAAGCAAATTTGTACGTCATGAATTAATATTGTAACAATAGTGCAAAGCCACAAAAAATAGATAGATTCCGTATGGATTTAGATTTTAACCAGAGACGTGGTTATTCAGTCTTTAATTTACTCTAAATAGTAAAACACCATAAATTAAGCTTAGGGTTTGGGGCAGACGAATTCATAACAGTGGTTTAAATGCAAATGCCTTAAAACGTGTCCGTATTAAACAATTCTTAAGACGTGTGTTCTGGAAGTTATCGAAAAAAAGAGTCTCTGAATTTATGACAGTTAAGTTAAACCCGAGCACAATGTGAACTGATTTTTATTCTTTGTATAAATGTAATTGAAATGTTTAAACTGAACATTTGCTGGGAAGCATAATAATTACGTCATGTTATGAAGTTTTAGCACAGAATCGTTAGCGCCCCGTTTAATTGACTGTATTCAATACGGAATAAAAGAAAATTCATAGCGAAACGGATAAATTAGCGACTAAATTGAAATGACTAAATATTAAAATAATTGAGTCTGTTTTGTAGATCATATCAAACTCGTGTATACTATCTTAAAAATGATCGCATACAAATGAATGAAATAAGATTAAAAGGAAATTAAAGATTACTAAATATAAGATGGTCAGATATTTAAAAAAATAAATAATATATTTTATATATTCTTGAACAAATACCAAACAAAACCAATTATAAATCGGTAAAATTAAATACTCATAAAAATAAATAAATATTAAGACAGTTTACCTTAGTCTGTTTTAGTTTAATATGCTTCCATTCACTGACTCTCTGCAGTTCTTAAGCAACGTGCGACATTTCAATCAAACCCAGTTAACGAAGTCCTTTTGTAATTTTCAATATTTAACAGCTTTAAAGTTGTCCTCGATGCCTATCGTCAACCGAATATGAATGGCGAGGTTTTTAGTATCTGCAAATATGCCTGTCTTTTGAATATATTTGACCATATTGTTTTCAGATTGTTTACAGCGTATCTTCAATAGACGTGTTATCTAAAACTATTGTTCTTTCAATGTGCTTTTGTCCTTTAATAGAGATATAGGCAAACTTACGTGTAACACTATATCTTAAAAATGATCAATAACGAAAACGTCTTTACTAAGGTAGATTTAGATACGTCCGTTTGTACAAGCTGTTTGCGTGATTTAAATCACATACAGCTGGTATAGACGGCTTACAGTTAATATAACCTGTTTAAAACATTTGTATCGATTAGATGTGTAGTTAAAAATAATTTCCGTTTGTATTTTCGCAATATAAAAACTATATATTTCCACATGAAAATAAAATAAGACGAACGCTAATAGTTATATCATTGTAAAGTGACATACACAATCAATAAATTGTAAGGTCGCTATGGCCTAGTGGATATGGTGTCTAGCGACCGGGAGGTCATGGGTTCAATCCCCACTGTGGGTTCTTAAGATTTCCCACAAATACACCAAGTACAGGCTCATCCCATGAAACGTGAAACTTGAAACTTGCTAATTTGATGAAATGCATATTTATATAATTATAATCAATGGCGTTGTACAAAACATATATATGTACATAAAATTGATAAAAAATAAAAGTGATTGATACTATTATGAAGCATTAATAAAAGGATTAAAAATCTTAAATTGTGTGATATAAATAAAAATGATGTAAGAAACTTAAGCAATAAAACAATGCCGGCTACAATATTAAAACACAGTAAGAGTAAAATATTATGTAATAGATTGATATAACTAGGGTTAAGACAATTCTAATGATATTATGAGCAAATGTTTGGGAACATAAAGGCACTGTTTTTCATTGACTGAAAGGATACCGTTTCAATAAGCCTTCGGCTTTAGATACAATCGCGCTAAAATAGATAGGTTTCAACTAAACCATCAATTACTATGAGAGCTACTTTAAATATCGTACGATGGACGGCGGTTGTTTCACTTTAAGACAAATCATCAACACTGGTATTTTTCAAATGTATTATCTTCTGATATCCAGTTCTGCTTTACTGTTGTTGCGGAAACTTATTTTGAGTGCGAATAGTCTTCACGGGTACTGAGCTAATAACAAGACAAGGTTTTCAAATACACTGAACAATTCACAGAAGTTACATATCCCGGTATTCAGTTATATGGTAGTATCATTTAAAAAGTGGTTGTTATCAGGTGTGCTTTTTATTATAAGTATGCACCCGTTTCATGATGGTTCTCAGGCAATTGATATTAAGAGAAGTTCAGACTTAAACAGGCTTAAATTCATAGCTAGCAATACCTATTAAATGAATAAAATACATGTAAGCATAAGGCTAGCACAACCAGAAGTTACTCTTCAGAAATGTGTTTGCAATTTATTTGTTACTGTTTGCGGTTCGCACCGAATACCCTTAACGATAACGTTTATCAATAATCATATTATACTGTATATGGAAATAGTTAAATTTAGATTTAACATACATGCATCTTTAACGATCATATACTAGTTATAGGGCCTTTTCAAAATATTATAACATCGAAACACCCTTTAAATATTTTACATGTGTTATAGAGACACTAGCAATATCTAGCAATATTGATATCAAACGGTCGATATCCATATCAGCAGAAAACACATGATATTTTACCTCAGAGATAACAGGTTCTATTCGACGCATGCTTATCAATATTTATTGACTGTTCTTTTATGGGCTATATTCAAATTGTTCGCATTGACAAAAATGCCATTAACTGTTTTCACTAACAACAATATACACGTTTACATTGCCTTAAATAATTATGATAACAAGAAAACAAGTTCAAAACAAAATGTTACCATTCCCGAGATTTCGACCAGAGACCTTCTAAAGCCAAATATTACGCGCTACCAACAGCAATTCAAACTTAATAATTTAACTGTGCTGAAACGTTGTGTTTATAATATTCTTTTGTTCCTCATTTTCGATAAATCAAAGCTGTTAGACATTCTATATTACTTGACCAAACTAGATTGATGATTTTTCATTTTTGTTTAATGTATGATTGATTTGCACAAATATTCCAGATTAAATTTATATTAAACGTTTACATACTCGATGCAGCTACGAAGTGTCATTATCAGCTGCGTTATGTTATTTATTCACACCCCGATGCCCCTTCAAAGCAGGAAGACAATATCATCCTTGTGCTTATATGATGTTATGACCTTTTGGCAAATATATCATTTTGCCGAGACACGTCATGCTGTAATCGAAGACAACACGGCTTAATGTTGTCAGTGAGTGTCTTTCTTTGGCAAATATGTGCGTTAACACAACGGCCATACTAAATTATTAAACTTTTAAACTATTTTAACTTTAAATTCACGAAGAGACATGCATTGAACGCGCGCTTGCTTATGGTTCCAAAATACATATATTTCTTTTTGCGGTACAACTAAAATTCAATTGTGTGAGTACGTGTTGACTTTTTATGCCATTGTATACATGCGTATTAACACACGACTGCTGTTTCATAACTGTGAGTTTTGATGTGTTTTAAGAATACTTGCATTGCCTTGAGATGACCGGCTTTCTAAAAGTGCTCAAGGGTATAAACAATTAAATGACGCGTTAAAAATTCACACATCGTTTTTCGTTTAATAGCCTTAACATGTAAATGTGTGGTAACCTACGTAAAGTTGACATATCTTTTAATCACACGTTATACAGAACAGAACAGAACAAATCGTTTATTTCACCCAAGTATATAAAATAGACAATAAGGGCAATATAACAAAGCAAGATTATCTAATAAATTATAAACTATAAACTTCCGGTAATATTTACAATAGGGTTTTGCAAAAAAACGTTATCAGTGGGATATGGAGAGGGGGTTGGGGGGTACCATAGGTGGGTAGTAGTAGTACTAATAGATTATGATTAAATAATAATGCTAACTCTTTTATTGATTGAAATGGAAATAATCATTTTAATCATAATAGTGGTGGTAGTAGTAGTAATAATAATAATTTATATATTCGGTAACGTGACAATGTAGTTTACACGCATTGTGACAAAAACAAAAATATACGATAATTAGTGGTTTGTGGCCGAATATATATTCGGTGTGGGGATGAGTTTTGCACACGGCGTACAGGCAGCAAAGATTTATTGTTATTTTCTTGTGAATATCGACATCTTTTAATTGTGATAATAAACCGAGGCATAAAAATCATGGAGTATGGATGGTTGTGTAACCATGCGGCTCTTGTTGGGAATCCACAAGCAATCGTTCTTCCAGTGTGGTTCACGCATGAGTGCACCACCAAACACACGAGAAAGTAACGAGGTCGGCATGTTTACAACACAATAGCAGTTGAGAAGGTAATTACAGTACAGCTTTGCTTAACGGTCTCGCAGATAATAAAAAATATAAAAACCGTTAATTGTTGACGGTATGGGCGGGTCAAGCATGCATTTTTTTAGCCCAATTATGATGAATAAATATTATTTTTGATATCAACAAAGGGTTTGTTTGAGAGGGTAGAGCAAATAAACATGTGATAGGGCAGGAACAATAATCTACAGTAGTTTACATAGATATAGCAATAGTAATAAATTTACATTCAAATCACTGACATGTCCTATGTACATAATATACATTTTGTTTATAATCAAATATTCAACAAAAATTTACAATTAAATGCATTTACATGTATATAGAGTTCTGAATAATAGTTAACAATAATAAATTTACATTCACTACTCTGACATGACTTTTACTCGACATATGTACATATTATTTGGGCCGCCTCTGTAGATTGCACACATCATCTTAAAGAGGTAGTGTACTCGGTCATTTTCAATATTATGTATAGAATGCATTAGTTATACTCAATAAATAATTGGTGTTAGTACATCATACAAAAATGTTGTTAAACAAGACAAGCATAGTATTCATGGTAATTGATAGGTCTTCTATGGAATGGTGTACAGGTAATACCCAAACATTATACTATATTGTCATATTTGAAAGCAATACAGACAGTACAATTTAATTTGTAAAAGACATTGTGATACACAAAAATCAAACACTTATTTGATGCAGCAGCAACCATTACAAATAAATAAATAAATAAAACTTGATCGCTGGAGGCATTGGTCATAGTAAAAAATAAACTTATAGTTTATTTCTTGAATTTACTAAAGATAAAGCGTAAAAATTTGCATGTGTTTTTAAGTATATGTATGGAATTATACACTGTATTCACAATTATGATTTGATATCCAACAAGTATTTGTTTGATCAATAAAAACGTATTGTCTTTTGATTAAGTGAAGAAATACAAACACACATGTAATTAATTATTTAGTTATCTAGTCTGCTCGATATGCAATTGATTGTTTTGGTAATGTATTTTTTCTTTTGACAGTAGCATATCGAAATCAGGACTTTGTTCTGAAATTGCAGTAATGACGAAAATTATACACATGTTAACTTATGGCGTTTTTCTCTTGTACGGAATGACTCGTAAACTATCTGAAATTGTTCTCCCATACGAACATATTCTTTGTGTTATTGGTAACTGGATTGCGATAACCAATCCCCATGAATAGCATGTAAAGCGTTCGCAAACATAATTCATATATGTCCCATTTCTTTGGACTTGCTCTAAGAAAGTTCTGAAAATAAAAAAGTCAATGTCGCAATAGTCTGTTTGTTTCTGTTACAGGAGTCCACAGCCGTTTTGCGGGTGATATACCTCCAACACGCTTTAAACTACAATATTTTATTCGAGTAGTAAAAGGAAGATCCCACGAAAGTAACAAACATCCACATCAACCAGATTGGTTGACATTTGCTTGGTTTGCATGTGTACATACACCATCAGTAACAACGTTAAATATCAGGGCGATGCTTCATTTAAGTAAAGAAGGACGTCATTTGTTGATTATTTCTTTGTATCTGTACACTTAACTATATGTTTGTTTAAATAATTTTGGTTTTGCAATTAATACCATGACATTTTTTGTCACCTAAACAATTATGAATTAACCACTCCCACATTATGTCAAAAAGCAACATTTGATTATTTTTAACATATGATTTCATACAGTAAATAATATTACTTGAATCTTAATTTATATTTTAAGTTAATGACAGTTTACTAATTTATCAATGATCTTGCACACTGCCACCGGATGACCATATTAGAACATGTTTGCATGGCTAAAGTGGTACGATATTGAGCAGTCGACCACATTCATTTTAACTTGTTTGAATCTATTGCTATGTTATTATTTTCCAATCTAATAAAAATAAAATCCCACGGTTCGTTCACTTATTTATTGGTCTAAGGATCTGACGACATCGCAAAAGAGGTCATATTCAGTAGCAGATATCCGTTTTCAACATAGCAAATATCTCGTTATGGATCGGCGTTTGTCTCCTTACTGAGTTGACAAAAACATATATGAATAACTTGTAATGCTTACGATTTTATTTGCCATTGAAAATGTATCTGATCGTGACCTCTTTTGCAATGTCAACAGATTCAGTCAGCGGATAGTATAAAAGCGTCAGACTGGATCAGACTTGACTGTGATTGAAACATATTCCTTTACAATAAGCACATGCATTCTGGTCTACACGTATATGAACATATTTGTGCTTTTTATCTTACAAAACTTCCCCAATACAACTTTGGCAAAACTAAGTGTCAGACATCGCTGTTTCTCATTCAGAAAACCCCATATCTCTCAACGCTATCAAAGTCAAATATGCTGGTCATTTTTGCAACCGTATAAAGCCGCCAATGTTGCGCATATATAAATTATTGGTCATGATTGTTTGCATGTTTGGGTATTTAAAGGTATGAGTTCACTCTGCAACACACTTTTTTAAATTTCTTAATCATCCATATTCATGTTACAATTTAAACGAAAATGGAAATTGCATATGAATGTTGCTATCAATGTAATATAATCAATACATTAACGTAAATTCAGTGCACCTCATAGTAAAGCCATACGTCGGATTTTATCACCAAACATACTGTTTATATACTGGTCAAAGAATGCCAAACAAGTATTTAACGTAAATAAACCGGATAGAGAATACACCATAGGCGTATTGTAGTGTAACTTCGCAACAAACAGTGTGCAAATGGTTCACACATTATCCCTCTGGATCAGCAGACGATTTATTTCATAAATCAATCTCAACAGTCGCCATTTGAAATGAACTACTTCCAATATGGGAACAACAACAACAATTGGCAAATGCCGAAGAAAATGTTTAAATTATTAGGAAGCTTGATAATAAAAGTGTAACACGATGTTAATTGCGCAAAGTAGAGAACTTTACTTATATGTGGTACCGTTCGACAGTGGAATAGTATCATTTTCAACATTGTTCGAAGTCATTGAACTGGAAGTGGAATTGTTAGTGGAAATGGAAATATCTATTAACTTATCATTCATTATCATTCTGATATATCATCAGCATCATTTCTGTGGAACACTGCTCTACTAGTGTTTCATAGTTATGGTGTTATTGACAACCGCATGATGAAGAATTTAAAACCAACCAAAAATCTCAAAGTCCATGATTATTCCTTGGACTAGTGGTTCTTCGCGCCACAAACCCAAAATGTGCCGAAAGACCGCGAGGTAGTCTACCTTTCTTCTTCGCGACATCAGAACGAAGAGAAGAGGCACCTGCTTCAAACAATCATCGTGTCGTAGGAAGGCGTGCACGGATAGGAGCTGATAGAACGACTTCTTCACGACGTGGAACGTGCCGTCGACGAACCAGCGGTTGGACTGCTGGAGTCTGCTCTGTTGCTCGTCGCTGGCGAATATAAGGTGTCGTTCCCCGTCAACATGCACACCACCGCGAAGAAAACAATCTCCAATGAAGTCTGTATCCACCCGTTGTTATTATAATGAGAGTTGCATGTGATAACCAATTTTTTTTTTATTAAAGATTAGAAATAAGTACAATGTTTTTCTATTATACGTAAAATGAGAACTTGCAATTCAAATCATAAATTCACCTCAAAGTCAAGGGATGTTAAGCATTTAACGTATAACAGTCTTATTCACTATTAAATAGAATCACTATTTTCTAGTCATTGCAAATTAGTTAAACGATTACACATTTTTTACGTGTTCATACCGTTCGTCGATCACAACAGGCGGTTGCACATCGGCTCTTGTTAAATCAAAAGGCTCGAACTCGGGCGTTCTGGCGCTAAGTCTTCTGACACTGACACTTCTGACAATCCGAAGTCGTGTGATAAGTCGAACCGTACAAGCAAAGCAGGATCAGCGGATGCCTGATTATACAAAGATTAAAATGTATTAAAACATTATCTAGCACAGCATGATAAAGAGCTAGTCAGTATAATAGAGATAGCAAAATGATGAATACAATAACAACAACAACAACAACATTTATTAGCTCTCAAGCATAAAAAGACACATTAAATAATACCAATGAACGCAATCTTTACACTTGTGTATGCTTGTGAAATAATTGCGTTAAAAACTGTGAAACCCTGAATATACTTAATAAATATAATGCTAATATCGGAGAAGTATCTAGTACCTCAAGCATAGTAGACTGCGCGAAATTTGAGAAGTTTAGGCTGATGTCGGGCGTCGTAGGGCAGTTGCAGCAGTCATCGCAGGTGAAGGTAAGGACGATATCCCCCCCTCTTTGCACTAAAATATTCTGTTACGGAAATGCCTACAACGTGTTTGAAAATTTCGTCATAAATTACGTTACACAATATTGACACTTATGCACGCAACTGTTATTGTTTCATATACAATTATCAATTTATTTTCATAAGCAATCAAAGTAACAATGTTCAATTATCAATTTATTTTCATAAGCAATCAAAGTAACAATGTTTATTCTTATTGACAGCATACACGTGTTACTGTTGTGATACACATCGTTAATGCATTAAACAGATGTTGTTTTCTTTAATTACTCCTCAATCATTATCGAATGAAGCCATTGTTTAGCAAACCCGCACCATGCCAGCTTTTATGATCTTTATCAGGTTATTAACTGCATGCGTGGTGTGTATTCGGATCAACAGGTAGCAAATACGTAGATTTAAGATTATTAATAAAAAAAAAAATTTACAGAAGAATTGTGTCCGTAAAATTTGAACTTACGATAAAATAAATTAAAAAATGGGTAAATTATAACCATGTCAACGATTTTACTATGTTAATATATGTTCAAGCTTACAATAAAATACATTAAACAATTGGCAAACTATAACCACGTCACTTATGTTAATATATGTTCAAGCTTACATAGGAAAATAATTTATACGTCGAAAATCTTAGCTAGTCAGTTTGCATAGACACTTACCTGTATTGCATGTGCGATGTTGTCATCCGTCACAGACGTCACAAGTGATGCCATGCTGTAAGGACCGGACGGCCTTCTGACAAAATAGGCATGCGTCCTCCATATTAAATTTTCGATCACAAGCAATAACAATAACACTGCTTTTTATTATTTTATTTACGATTAACACAAAGTAAAATCCAATTTCACATCCAATATCACAGCACGATATAGAACTAGTACCCGAAGTATAACAGAGATAGCAAAGTGATTACTAATACCAATGAACACAATATTTACACTTTTATACGTGTGTGAAATAATTGCGTTAAAAACTGCGAAAAACTGCGAAACAAAAGACAAAAAAAGCACAAAAGCTTTAACATATCAAACAAGTACCGGTATTCATCATTTACACCTTTTATCAAAAGCAAATATTTAACAAACGTACCGACAATCGATTCAATTAAAAACCGACACAATTACACAATTTGGTAACAGTTTGCAAAAATGGTGTCTAATTAATTTCCTAAAATCAAAAGCAATATTTAACAAACAAGCCAACAAACTTATCAAACATATCAACAAGTACTCATCAAAAGCATTATTTAACAAACAAACCATTAAACTAATTAAACATATCAACCAAGTACTCAGCATTCACACATTTATTCACTTATAATCAAAAGAAAATGCCAATCTTTAACCGCTGTAATCAATTAAGTTTTAGCAAAAAAGGTGTAAAAAAATCAAAGACCTATACAGGTGTTTAAATAAAATATAGGGCAAAATAATCCTGATCGATTTGAGGCCGAATAAGCTTGAGGCCGAATCAGCCTGATATTTCGGACTGGGCCGAATAAGCTTGGGGCCGAATCAGCCTGCTACCTATTGACATAGTTCACTTGCGGTTGAATAACCACCGAGATTGGATTTGGAATGGTACAGGTATTCAGGTGAAATAAATAATTGTGCAGACTGTTTATTTCATTGACATGTTTATCATTAAATATCACAATTTTAACCAATTTATTTTAGATAGAATACAACGAAAGTCCGAGGCATATTGAGAAGCTCGAGTCTACTTCCTAGGTAGAACCAATAAACACGTGTACTAGGTGTCTTTGGAGATCTTGAGAACTCTCTTCATTGCCTATGGGCATCAAACTGAGACCTTCTGATAGCTTAAGGCAGATACCATGTCAAATATGCCAGCACATCCTTTTTTATAATTTATGTTTTAAACTTAGTGTCTTTTTTAATTCAAGAACATGTGTAACTCAGTACTTTTTGGCTACTGTCCTCTGCATAAAATATGATGTATCTGCATGTGCATCCAACTAACTCAATAAATGTCATGTAATTACAGTTACTATGTTGCATTAAAACCTTCCAACACAAAACAGTATTGAAAAAAAAATACATTCAGATTGTTTTGGTTAATTATAGGCTTTAACTTGTGGTATGAAACCACTCGTGCATTTCATTAAATAATTATACACATTATATGTCACATGATCTATGAGAAATTCCAAAACCTTATCTATAATATAACTATCAAAATATAGCTACCTTGATGTACAGTTCAATATAATTTTAAATTAACCACACTATGTGAAGTTGTCATAAGACATCAATCTTGGAATAAACGTTTCAATACTGTACACTAGTTATATGCTGTTTACCTATTGTTTCTATTAATTTAGACAAATTGTAATTAAAAAAGACATAACAGTACAATTTGATTTTACACAGAAATGAATGTTTGTTTAATTGGACTTATTTAAATTCTCAATAAATGAAACCATGTCCATGTGTTGATGAACACAGTTTATAAATTTAGTCAGAATTCTGAAACATGCTACCACTTTGTATGAAAAAGTCTTGGAAAGTGCTTATTGTACTAAAAATATAGACAGAGTGTTACAAAAATACTTTCAGAACATAAAATGTTCAGTTTTGATTTAGAAAAAGACCGAAATGATGTCCATTTCAAGTTTGATGTCTTAATTCGAATTCACATAATACATAGTTTATCATTTTTGGTATACTTCAAGGACAGATATGACTTCTAATCCCTGCATAGAGTTATGAAATAATTTCACAGTTTATCATTGTTACTGATCATTTAGTTATATCTATATATACATTTATCATTATAACCTTGACGCATTTTCAATATAAATCTTTTGCATTCAGGTTGACTTAGTAAAATAATAATCCCTGATTTCTAAATTTCTTCCACAAAAGTATGGAAAACTACTGTGATAGTGATTTCAGCTAACGTGATAGTACTATTTTGCTCCAATAGTGGAAACTCAAATCAAAGCATAGATCTTTAAGTTAAACTAACATTGATTGATCATTGATCAAAACATTAGATATAAACAGTATACTTGTAAAATAAATAATAAATTATTAAGACAGAGAAAACCATGAGAAGCTTAAAACAGTATCAAATGGTCACAGTAAATATTGGGAATATCAGCCTTTGAACTAAAACTACACACAGAATGTTAATCAGAACATAAAATGGACAGTTTTGTTTTAGAAAATGATGTCCATTCCAAGTTTGATGTCTAAATTCAAATAACACATTGTTTATCATTATTGATATAGTTTAAACACACAATATGACTTCTGCTCAAATCCTTTCATACAATAATGGAATAATTACAAAGTTAATCATTGTTATTGATCCTTTATTTATGTAAACATTTATTATTATAACCTTGATGCCTCTTCACTATAATTATAACATGTAACATCACTTTTTTAAACCAATAACATAAGGATTTTGACTGACTCAGTAAACTTATTATCCCTGATTTCTTAAATACTTGAACAAAAGTATGGAATACTACTGTAATAGTGAATTTAGCTTAAGTAATTTTTGGCTCCAATAGTTGCAACTAATATCAAAGCATAGATCTATTAGTTTAACTAACACNCATGTGTTCCCACGCACGCTTCTGTTCTTCATCCAGCCCACACGATGCCATCAAATTTCTCTCCGGAATCATATGATACGAAAGGTCTTCCGTTAGTATAGCAGATCGCAGTTTTTTCAGTCCTTCACGTAGCCAGTAAAACAACGTCCTTTCATTGAAGAAGTCTTGTGGATTGTTTTCCGCAAGCAAAAAAACAATGTTTTTTACTGTATAGGATGAAAGTTCTTTCTTTAGTGGCTTTAAAACTTCCTTGACCACCATCTTTAATATAACATAAATGAAAACATGTGTGTTATTAAGGCTGCTCACAAGTTCATTCTCTCCCGTATTGAAACAAATTCTCCATTCTATGTCTTTGCTTATACTACTCTTATAACATAAACAGTATCAAATGGTCACAGTAAATATTGGGAATATCAGGCTTTGAACTAAAACTATACACAGAATGTTAATCAGAACATAAAATGGACAGTTTTGTTTAAGAAAATGATGTCCATTCCAAGTTTGATGTCTAAATTCAAATAACACATTGTTTATCATTATTGGTATAGTTCAAACACACAATATGACTTCTGCTCAAATCCTTTCATACAGTAATGGAATAATTACAAAGTTAATCATTGTTATTGATCCTTTATTTATGTAAACATTTATTATTATAACCTTGATGCCTCTTCACTATAATTATAACATGTAACATCACTTTTTTAAACCAATAACATAAGGATTTTGACTGACTCAGTAAACTTATTATCCCTGATTTCTTAAATACTTGAACAAAGGTATGGAATACTACTGTAATAGTGAATTTAGCTTAAGTAATTTTTGGCTCCAATAGTTGCAACTAATATCAAAGCATAGATCTATTAGTTTAACTAACACCGATTGATCATAAGTCAAAAAATATTATTAAATAAGTACGTGAAAAACAAATACTAAAAATATGCATGTTGTTATTACATCATAAAGTTTTTTTTTTATTTTAAGACAGAGCAAAATGAGAAGCTTAAAACAGTATCAAATGGGCATAGTTAATATTGGGAGTATCAACTTTCGTATTATTTAATTGTGTTCATCAATGTGATATATTATGTATCATTTATATCAAACTGGAAGTATTTTTTTTAATGATAACATGTGTTTGGTCATCCAGAAATGTCTAAATCCATGGGTTGTTTTTACACTGCAGTTTTCTCAGATTGTGGTTTTGCCTGATTATGAGCAACACAAGGTATTACAGAGGAGATAACTTGATGCTCATCAGTCGTTCATTATCCAGTTCACCTGTTTAAAGCCATCTTGCAAATAATAATCAATGACAAGTAAATGTAGTTAGCACTAATGCATATGTAGAGGAATGCACAATAATAATACTTATTAAACATGTAAGCATTTAGACTTATTTAGTAGTGCACATGAGATGATGAATCATTTCCTAAATCTTCATTTTTGAAGTAACATTACATTATATAATGCTGAAATACGAACACCCTGATTAGTCCATTTTATTTCTATTTCAAGAAAATGTAGACAATAATTAAAATTAATGAACACAATTAACAAACTCTAGTAGATCTAAATAAATAATACTGATAATTTAATAATATTTAATAAGGATAATTATGAATTCTAGTCATAAAAAAATAAATAAAAATACACAAAATGATTATTCATTTAAACAATAATTTTAATATGGAATTTACAAATAAAGACACCGAATTATAACACATTCATACATTAATAATTTGTTTAATAATCAATTATCAACCCAGTCATTAATTTTATAAAAACAATATGTAAACAATATGTATACATGAACTGACATCAATGGTCTTTTAAGCCAGTACTACAATTGACAATGATAGTCAGCATTTCATTAATACGCCAGTGTGTTTTTCGATTCTCTTCCTCAAACTAAAACAATATTAGTGTTGACATCGCAAAATGTAATATGAATCTATTTCCCACTTTCGGTTTGGAAAGTTTTGTAAACACCATTAATAATTAAAAGTAAATCTTTTCGATAACAGTATAAAGAAGTGAAACTCCAAAAACTGCAGCAGTATTGCATTTCTATCATACACACCTTCGTGGTCCTTTATTAATGGCAAGGAACCAATTGCCAAAACGGTACAGTACGGCACAAAAACGAAACAACATATACACATAGGCCGAAATTCAAAACAACTGAACGTTAACAGTGATCTTTATATAAAAATCTCGAAGGAAATGTAAGCGCTAGTTTAACCGCGTCGTATACAGCCTCATAACAAAAGACGGATTACAATTTGGAAGGTAAATGATTACAAGATGGCGACTGATATTCTCGAGGCATATCTTGCGGAGCCATCCGGGTATAGTCGATGTAACACGATTGAAACATTATTTATATTTTTGAAAGCAGGCTCTTCAATTATTTTAGGTAGAAAAACCGGATAGAGAGTACACGCCCTAATTTAAATGTTGTACGCAATATGTTACTGTATCCTATGAAGTAGAAACCACTTACCTTTTTTAAGTTTGTTGAACGTATTGTTAATGTAGTCAACGTAAAAAGTAATAAACGGTGTTCGATATAACTCTAACTATCACATGATTATCCAATGGGTTACTAAATCAATTTGCTCCGTTTAAAATGTTAAGCCTTTTCAAAATAACGAACCACCACCATATTGGTTTATGCACAAACTAACAGAGGGCGAGTCGCACATCCACAATGACGCATAGCATGTGACATCTCACGTGGTGTTTGAAACGATTGTTGAGTTGTCGACATTTGTCCTTGATGCGCGTGTGCATTTGTATGCTTTTCCACCGAACTTGTTTATTTTTGCAAAATGTTTTATGACGCATGTTAAAGCCACACACCTTATTTGGCATAGTAAATTTAAGTATTAATGAGAAACATATTTTATGTATGCCAATTAGAATATATCTGGTGTTTACAAGGTAGAAATCCGCCTTTTTTGCGCTTTAAAACTTAAAAATAATCGCGTTGGTCGACATGGACGTATACGTCTAGAAGTCCTACTTTCGGTTTTAAAAGCGGTACAGTTTGAAAAATAATAAATTACTTGCTATAAAGGCTATAGATTTAATTTTATCTATGCTAATTAGATTATATCTGGTGGTTACAAGGTAGAAATCCGTCTTTTTGCGCTTTAAAACTTAAAAATAATCGCGTTTGTCGAAATGAACGTATACGCATAGAAATCCTAATTTCAGTTTTAAAAGCGTTTGAAAAATAATAAATTACTTTCTAACTAGGCTATAGATTTAATGACAATTTTGCACACTTTCAAATTGCATCTATATGTATTGACTAATATGTACTTCATTTCAAGGTGTGTGGCTTTAAAAGGCATTCTTTTATATTTTTAAACAGTACGGTTACAGTAAACGCTATGTAACTCACGCATGCTAAATGGTGTACATACATATCTCAAACTTCTCCTAGCTCTGTTCAACAAAGGAATTCCCATCAAAATAGGAATTTCAATCACGATACACACGTTATACACGTGTATTCAAATTTAAATATTAAACACTCATTAAGATACTGTTATTAAATTACAACTACAAATAGCCATTTATAAAAGTAATTGCTACATTTAAGACACTAGATTCATATCACAGGTTAAATTGTACCCATTTCTTCCTAGCTCNCTGGGAGCTTTTTACGTGGTGGGGTTGCTAGCCCCACGCCAAACTGTCCTCCTTTCGCAAACAGGGCTTGTGACCGTATATGGCGGAGTTAATACCATGTGAGATCGCGAGATTAATTTTTAAATATCGAATCCTGTTTTAGCCTTTTGTTTGTTGGATATTCAAGGGCGAGAACGCGAAAACACGATGCGAGGGTACGAACAATTATGATTCGTGATCTTGTTGTTTATTTCGCGATCTCTGAACAAATAGACCGATTTTCAATTCGAAAAGCAATAAGCGAACACAATTAAGTGTATAACAACAGCCAAGACATTAAACTTTCAGGATATCACTATGTTTACAACCGTTATCATTTTTATACATGTTTATAGTTTTGTTTGAAACTAAAGTTTCATGGAAAACAGTGACTTTATCCAACTCGGACACAGGTGTGTATCTCATATTTTTTTTTAATATCTGGTTACATAATTAAATGATTACGCAAAATTAAGCAAAATTTACGCTGTTTGATTATTCGTGTTACAAGTTGTTGTTGTAGTTAACTATCAAAAGCGAAAATATGGTTAATTTAAATTGAACCAGTTTACTACACAGAATTTTTATTAAAAAAAATGAGCGCAAAATTATGGATAAGTTGAATAAGACTATGAAAACAAACTACCAAATGAATCTTTTGTACAGTTTATTCTATCCGCTTTTCGCTTTTGGAAGTGAACTTTGAGCTTTTGTTGAGACCATGGCGTTGTATAAGAATTTTGACAGTTGTATCCATTTTATTTGTGTATAGTCTGTTTAGCGTATGTTTTTATAAGTTCCTATGTTATAATCGAGGGGTCGAGAGCGCGAAACAACGACTGGACCTAACGGAATACCATACTTAACGGTTCTCTCTCATATTATTAAGTGAAACGTATCGGTGATGTACAATCGGGAACCCTCGGACAATTCCGCCATAACGGCGATCAACGGTGTGGTGTAGCCCACAATCGGGAATCCTCGGACAATTCCGCCATAACGGCGATCGTCTGCTGTAGCCCACTGTCCGCAGCGTTCAGATTGGTGTAGCCCACTGTCCGAAGCGTTCAGATTGGGTGATGTAAACTCTCCGTCCTACATTGTAAACTCAACTGGTCTTACAGTGTAAACTCAACTGTGACTGAGCTATGTGTTTAACAATCCGGACCTTTGTACATTTTGTAAGGAGGTAAGGTGGACTGGCTAACTGCTTATGTGCTGTCCGCTTGACTCGACTGAGACACGCATAAAGTTTATGTCGATGTGCATCTCGGGGTTGCATTTACATCAAGTGTTCGTATATGCGAGTTGACGTGGTAGATATAAATCGGATATCCAAATCTTCGGAAAAGCCTACTCTATTTCGAAGGTGCGAATAACACTGACCCATGGTACTTACCAATAGCAGTTTCATTCAAATAATTACAATTGATATTGAATGTGCTTTTGAAATGATTTAAAATGGATCAGCTTGGTTTTACCCTTAGGTTTAATTATTTTGTTTTTTACAACATCGAGAACACCCGGTGTAAGCTATTTTTTTTTTATCAGCAGTGCTTAAGTACATACGACTGAGTCATGTCGCTGGTTGAGATAGCGGGCGGTGCCGGAGAGACAGTTCATCTCACGGAGACGGATGGCTGTCGAACCTGCACCTTTGGAAGGGAGCCTTCGGAACAGGGGAAGCTCATGAGGAACATCCGGAACATTGAGTGCAAACCGGACGATATCTTTATACTAGCACCCGCTAAATCAGGTACACTAAACTCACACTAGCCCATCTAACCGGTATAAATTGTGCAACCTTTAAATAGCAAACCTTCTAAACGGTCAATTGTTTAATTCACACATGCAGTCCACAACCACATTTATAACCAGATAGTAATCAAAGCGCTGAAGGTATTGTCGTTGTTCGCTCTTTGAATCTATTAAATATTACAGTCACAGGACATGACGTTCGTCTCTTGTTTTACTTAGGCCAATTGAACGCCCACAAAACATGCAAACTTATTTTTAATTGTCTACAGTGGTGTGATTTAGCAACAACATCAAGGACCTAAATGACATTGATTTACAATTTTTCAAAATTTTATACAGGATTCACACAGACTCCACTTATGATTACAACGACAAAGCTTAGTTTAAACACTAAATATCGTTAAAAAAAAGATATTCGTCGTATATAATATATAGGTTGGCGCTAAGGAAAAAAAGTAGTAGCCAAGTGTCAGCGTTACGATGTCGACCCACATCATAAGCTAATTTGCTATGTACATGAGTGTACCTGTCGCTTTGTGTGAGTCTACCAAAGAATGAACCTCCACATAATTATAATACATGTTTTGGTATCAACGAGCATTGTATAACCTTTTCAAGCAAACCTCGTTAAAAAAAAAAAAAAAAAAAAATCGCCTGAAATTTAATGCTTCATTTAAAGTACATCCATTTCATTTTTTATTCATTTTCATGTATTGACAGTAACGTGTAACTCCTCTACTCTCCCCCACCCCCGTCACCAATATGATGTACGAACGCTCAGTCGACTGCAATGTATTAGTCTTAAATTGACGTATATAGTTTCAATGGGTCAATACTTTCTCATCGTGTGTATTAATTCACGCTTTTCATGACTGGAACTTGACAGACGACAGCAATAATTTCGCGCTCTTATTCAAACACGGGTTTTACATGGCGTACATTAATAGTGAATGGTGTACCCTGTAGATGCGTACGAAGGGACTTGAAGAAGCAAATATTATCACGAGGCTATAGTTAAACGGTTTTAATCAGTTTTATAAACATGATGGATATGATGAAATATACTTGTGCTGGAATTTGCAACCGCGTAAAGTTTACTGTATTAATTACTGTTTTATATTGTGCAAATGGTAAAACTGTAATAACTTGTTAATCTATCTACGGTAAACGCTTACTTCATTGACCGACGTCGATCAAAAATAATCGTCGCCTGTTAACCCCGCCATCATAAGTCCCCGTAACCGTTTGGACAGTGTACATCACAGTTTGGCGACAAGAAATTTAATCGCCGGCGGAAAGATTTAATCGCCATTGGACGATTTTGCGATCGAAAACGCTAACATATAATATCCTGACTTTGAAATAAAGTTTGAAAAATAAATAATAAATTTAAAAAAAAATGTTTAAATTGTTGTTGTTTTTGTATCACTTGTTAGTGGCATATTCACCGCTTGAAAAGTGTGTTATGAGTTCAAGCCAATATGGATAAATTATTTCCGATTGTCACGATTTTCCTCAATTAACAGCGTATTACTTATCATTATGAAACAGTGATGAAATGGATTCTATATGCATATTGAAATAAAACATTTGTCTTTTATTTCTTTTTTTCTTTTCATAATAAAATAATGGTTCTATTGATCACTTAGTAAAATGGTATTTGTTTTTTTTTCCGTTTTTCTCCCGTTGATCTGATAAGGAATCGGCCGCAAACACTTTCTCGGCACGAATGCGGCGAGTTATCAGATTTTTATAACCTATGTTATCTGGCTTGCAAAAGGTGGTATTAACCTTTGTTGTTCGCAAGCGAAAAACTGCAAATGCAGACCATGTACTTGCATATAATTCACTTTATGTAAATTACATGCCATATCTGCTCATATGAAGCGCTGAATTAAATGGACTTGTTCAATCTGTTTTGTCTTCACATGCATTTACTAAACAAACTGTTCTCTTTGGAATACTTCTTAGAAATGTAATAGCACAGATAAAGATAAAATACTTGAATGTGCCTGCAATTGGGTTCGAACACGGGAACCTCTAGAAGCAAAAGCTAACGCACCACAACTACACACTGCAATCGTATTTGGATGGTTGTTTAAACGCTATGTTAGTTATACAAGTTTTTTTGCTAAATTATCGATCAAAAGCGTTATTTAAGTTTTATTAATTTTTCGATTTCGATTTATAAATCTTAATAAACGAACATTAATTTGTCTAACTTCTTTCTTAGTAAGAAGTGCTATTTTACTTGTTTGAATATTATACATACATTATTTTAAGCTCTCCATATCATGGTGAGTTGTTTGTTATCGCCTATTGTCGTTCGTCGTCAACATTTACCTTGTTTGCACTCTAAGAGTCATATTTTATTTCAATCTTCGTGAAACTTGGTCAGAACATGTGGTTTTAATTATAACTTGGCCGAGTTTGAAAATGGTTCCAGTCGGTTAAAAACGTGGCCGTAAGATGGCGGGACAGTTTTCCTTGTATGGCTATAGTTGAACTTTGTAAACACTTTACAAACCACAGTTTTAAATTAATTTTAAATTATTTAATTAATTTCAATGATGCCCCTTCGAGGTAGTTTAAACCCCCGATGAATTGCAATGACCGTTCAAGGCAGTGACCCCAGCTTAATTGTTTTATGTTTAATGTTCTGTTGCATGTTGTATAGGCAATGGTAACTAACCGTTAATGATAGGCTAGCAAATGTCTCTCCTTAAAACATTTCCGTAGTCCGTAATTCTTAGATTTGATCCTCTATTCTTATGTAATGTCGTAACTCTATAAGTCAATTTCCGGTTTGTTGAAAGCATTAGTTTGTTATAACCTGTTACGTACAAATTTAAGACATGCAATACATTAAACAAAATGTTTTTATAAATATACACTTGTGCTTGAACTTGTAATACAGCGAAGATACATATATCTGCATAAAATTTAGATAAAGAAATTGAAAGGTCACCGTGAATTATGTTTCGTTACAGCCAATTTTAAAATTATATATATGAAACTTACAACTAATAAAACCATCTACAATGGAGATGTTATAAATGGCATGTTTATAACAACAATGTTATTTTTTTTTTATAGATTTTCACTTATAATAATTAATTACCTAAACTACCATTATTAATATGACTTCATGTGTATACATGCAAATATTAAACCCCTGTAATCACGTTAAGGGTTGTATACTGGAATCACGATGTATGTCTGTCCATCTGTCTGTCAGTTTGACCACATTTTTCGTCCAATATTATTGAAATTGGGTGATAATCTTTATCTTGATAATATAAAGGCTTAGTTTGAATCTGGGACATGTGCATCCAAAAACTAGGTCACCAGGGCGAATCTTAGAAACAATCGTGTTGCCACTATAGAGGCCGCATGTTTCATCAAATCTGAATAAAACTTGGTCAGATTGTTTATCTAGACATTGCATATGCCAAGTGCGAATCTGGGTCAAATCTTAGAAAAACTTCATTAATACGCCAAATTTTCTTATGCAATCTTGATGAAACTCTGCCAAATGTTTACCTCGAAAATATGTAAGCCGAGTTTGAATCTGAGTCAAGCGCGTCAAAACACTAAGTCATCCAGTAAACTATTAGAGAAACCTAGTTACCAGTCTAGTTTCTTCAATTTCAATGGTCAAAGTAAACTCACTTTATGCATTTACTCCAATATAAACTTGTGTTTAACCTAAAACAAAATGTGTCTAAACTACAACATGTACGGAGTTAATACATCTAGATAGGAGTTACAAATAAATGTATGTTGCTATAGCTTGTCATGCATGGAACTCGACATTGCCATTGACAGCAAACATTTCAAGTTTTTAATAAACATGGGTTTTACATAACATATATGTATAGTGCTAGATGTAGGATAGAACACCGGGAGATGAAGCTGTTAGCAGAGTTCCTGTCGAACCGGTTTGACATATAACTACTTATTTAATAACAGCACATCCTTTATCTTCAATAAACACGGTCAGTGCAACACCAAAATAGATTTATAATATTAGGAATGTAAAACAACATACGGTATCTGACAATACTGGTCGTACAGTAGAGCCGCTTATGTCATTTACTTCTTAAAACATTGCTCGGTGAGTGATCTAGGGCTATCATGTCACTCGTGTTCAACTTAGACAGTCTATAATATCATGCTAAGTATAACAACGTGCGACGTCAGGGGGTGTTCTTCGTCACCGGGGTGAAACATTCTAGTTTCAGTAGTGCTTATTACAGTGTACGTATTCAGGTACGCACTGGACATGGGAGATCATAAGCATGATGCTGAACGGACGGGCGGAGACCATCCCCAAGCCTTAGATAGACAATATGCTGAAACATCAGCCCCAGGAAATGATTGACGCGATTCCATCCCCCCGCGTTCTCAACAGTGAGTGAACTCCCACCTGCGCATTGATTGGCTGCCCACACAAATGTTCGAGAAGCAGTGCCGCCTTGTCTACATCTTGCGCAACCCAAAGGACATGGCCGTGTCCCTATACAACCACGTGAAAGGCATCAAAAGCTATCACTATCAAGGACAGTGGAAGGACATCTTTCCATTCATACTTAGAGGAGGAGAGAGTGCGTGTATTACTATTTACTTAACGTTGAGTCCAAAATAACATGTTTGCAGATTATACATAACGCGATGGTATTGCAGTCACTATTTGCAGACCACTTTATTAAAGATAAAGGCTCAATGATAGTAGTGTCCAAAATATTTGTCGATATTTCTTTCGTTTCAGTGGAGTACGGGAGCTGGTTTACCTATGTAAGGGAATGGGAACGTTTCATACACGGCAACCCAAAATACCCAATACATCTGGTGTTTTATGAGCAGTTAATTAAGGTAAAAGATTATTGTCATACATACGTAATTATATAATTATATATACGCTTTTTGTAGGGAAGAACAGTTGTCACTTATTGGCTTAAGTACGCAGAAAGTAATGGTAAAACCATATAACCCAGACAATGTGCGTTTTGGTTATATGACCATCTTAGGGTAACTGAAATATTGTTAACAAAGCAACTAAGAGAACAAAACAGAATCCACTGAAGGGCTTGTTTCTACCCCGCTTGATTATTCACAACATATTATAGATGGAGCGCACACCAAAATAGTACGTGTTTTATATTTATATAACACCACACACGCTTTTGAGTTTGGATGGTAGTTTAAACACTACGTCGGTATTACAAGTTTTTTTTTAATAAGGGATTAAAGGCGTTAAAATTTTCATTTATCAGTAAATTATCAGATTTCGATTGATGATTATCAATAAAAGAACATATATTATTAACATGTTTCTTAGTCATGAGTGTAAGTTTGCTTCTTTAACTATAATTCACACGTTCTTTGATTAATCTACGGTTATTTGTTTAAACATTGTCCTATTGACAAACTGTAAATAGATCCATTTAATAAAAACTATTAAAGTTAATACGACTGTTTCACTACGCACCTTTATGTATGGAGGTGACACTATTTCTGTAATATATTAAAAGTGTTAAAGCCAAGTTAGTCAGCAAGGTCTGTATTTAAGTAAATGCTTTTACAACTGTAAACATTGCATGCTTTATCTCAAACTGCATATGTTAAACATATGTTTGGCAGTGTTATTTTATTGTATTTTATTCTAGTGCACGTTTCTAGAAAAAGCACTTTTTACCAATGTCCTAAATTAACTAGATGTTCTTCCTTATTATGTGTGCACGCACTCTGTATGTCACGTACTGAATATACGGTGCTTTTCTGCACAGGACTATGAGTCGGAGCTGCGCCGTCTTGCGGACTTCCTGGACCTTGACCCGAACAGTGGGCTGCTGGCAGAGATAGCGGACAAGTGCCGCTTCCACAACATGCAGAGGGACAAGACTCTACCAGCAGAACTTCACAGTGTCTTATTAAAACAAAACTTCAGTTTTTTTAGGAAAGGTTAGCACGCCGATTACATAATTTCGTAAGAAGTTTTATTTTTATAAAAGAATTAGAATATTAAGATATATACTTACTCCAATAACTATACAACCCATGCGAGACAAACAATCTAACAGGACATGATGAGGTCCGATAACTTTTAAATTTACCAGATTTTACCGGACCTTGTTCTTCTTTTAACAAATAATAAAAAATATAGGGTCTGTTGTTATCATAATGACGTTCGCAATGTTTAATTAACAATTATAAATACATTAAGGTACAATATTTATCTGATTCTATAAAGAATCGCAAACGGAGTTTGTTAAGTCACCAGCAAAGATAGCAAGTTCGACTGGTTTGTTGTAAAATTCGTTTTGTTTTAAAGTTAAATAATCTAAGTAAAATAAACATAAATCAGTCAGTATTTTTTACATATTATAGTTTCATTTTTGACCAAAACAAAGTTTTACATGTTGTTGTTTTTTATCCGACACGAGAACCGACAGTCTGTGGGAATAAAACGTTTATATATATTATATTATCCGATCGTCAACCTTTTAATCATTTCGTTTTTCAATGAGTAAAAGCATATGTCAAATCAAAAACGCGTATCATTACAACTCATCGCATATTTTTTTGCTGTTTCAGGTGAGATTGGCGACTGGAAGAACTGGTTCACCGTGGCCCAGAGCGAGGAATTCGACCGCGTGTACAAAGAGAACATGAAAGGCTCCAGTCTCAAGTTCCGGTACAAGTGACTACTGGCGTGGCACCGTGTGGGTGCACGCATTCAAAGTCGCAGAAGTTACTCCAGGCATGCTAATCGTTAGACAATAAACGTTTATTGTTTAAATAGAGATTTCAACGTTCTGGAATATCAATTTAACTACTAGTAAATTGGTATGTTCTTTTTATCTAGCGTGTGTTGCGTTGTCAATGTCAGTGATGGAGCGGACTGTAACACTGACGTTTTGTACCCTTTCAAACTCAGTGAAAATGGTAATAAACTGGCGTAACGATGTTGGTTGGGGGTTTGTCCTCGTAAGCTTACCTGTGCACAACGAGCTATTGAGATCAAAATATGTCCATCGTCCGTGCGCGCATAAAGAGCGTCCATCAATGCTTTCTTCTAAAGATATTTTCTGCTCAACCGAGTATCACTGTTTCGATTTCCCGATCTAACACATGGGTAGATTGCGTGGTTTACGGACGTTTCGTGCAACTACCAGTTCGTGCCACTGATATTTCTGTTGAAAAGGGGTAGCTTGTTGTAGTTGTGTTTAAGAGCTTAGTTACAGGTTATTTCCGCTTCTTCACGAGTTCAATGGTATCTACCTGCCCCTGTGATCTTTCAATAGAAATTATTTAATTTTGAGCCAAATTAGGTCAAATGTACCCCGGCTGCCCGGGTATTCGCCAAAGAGATAATTTAGATCCAAATAGACCAGCGCACGATGGCCAATGAAACCTTAATGTGCGCTGGTAGACAATTCGAAGACAATTCATGCCTGGTTGTCCTTAAAAGGACATAAGCTGGATTAGCAGAGCCTCCCGCAGAAGTTCCCCTATCCGACAAGTCTTCAAGAAAATCTACTGCGGGTGACTCTCGCCCCGGTCGCGACGCGCATGCTCTAGCAGCTGACCGAGAAAGCGGTAGCTTTTCGTCCCACTGATAATATATAGCCGGATAGGTCTGAATAATACCGTATAGGTGTAAATCAAAACGGGAAACTTTTGCACCTGTGATGGTCACCTCTGTGCAATGTAAAAACAACATTGTTTAATTTCAAGATTATTTATTCAGGTTAAATGTATTCTATGTGCGATTTTATGATTTATTTATGTATATTATACATAAACAAAATGTATTTCAGTTAAAGATTTATTTTACATGTTTCCTATAATAAATTAACCATATCGATAGTGAGTACATAAATTAAGATTTATTTTTAAATATAATACTTTAACAAAATGTATTTCAGTTTAAGATTTATTTTAAATTGTTCATATAGATAATATATAATACGTTAAAGCGGGACTGTACGATTTTTACATGTGTTAAATTTTAATATATTGATTAAATTATGTTACGATGACTCAAAATAGGCAATAAAAATTATTCTTTGAAGACGAATTTCATAAAATACAGCAAAGGCAAGTTAGCGCTGGTTAAAGCCGATGCCGACACTTTTACTCGTATTTGTAAGGAAACAAAATTGTGTCTTTTGAACGAATCTGCACTAAAACTAAATTTAGATTCACATTGTACATGTATTATATATATGCTGGCGAATTCGGCTGGAAGCCAATTTCAATTTTAGATTTAAATATCTGGCTTATTTCGCATTTTTCGACACATGTTCTTCTTAACTTTTATTTTAATTTATATTGAAATATATGTATACTAATTTTTAATACATTTTATAAAAATTCATAAATATTTGACAAAATCGTACAGTCCCGCTTTAATGCGACCTTAAAAAACTCTTGCTTCCACTAAACCG
>VMBQ01003039.1:50024-104830 GCA_007657795.1 Dreissena rostriformis
GGCAGAACCTGAGTGTATTTTAAAAACATGGTTAAGAATTATTTGTTCTACTCTTTTTTCAACAGGTAACCAACCCAACTGAAGAAAGTATTCTTTATTGATGTGACTTCTTGGATCTAGTGTGAAAATAAACCTAATGATCTTGTTCTGTGTAACCTGGAGTCTGTTCTTCAGATTCTGAGAAATGCCATAATACCATATAGAACAGGTATAATCAAAGTGACATTGAATCAAGGACATAATTAACATTTTTTTTTGGTATCACACGATAAAAACCTTTGCTTTCTGTATAGGAACTTAAGTCTTGCATTTGCCTTCTTAATGACCGATGTAACTTTCAAAACTTAAACATTGATCTAAAGTAGCACCCAAATATTTGACTGAGTCAGTGTGCTGTATAACTGTACCATTGCACGAAATATGAAGGTTAGACTCCTTCTTTAACTTAGGTTTCGAGCCAAATTAAATCGATTTTGTTTCAATGTATGGTGTAGTGACAATTTATTGTCAACTAACCAGTGACTAACTCTTTCAAGATCCTGTGCTAATAAACACTCAATATCAAGTTTAGACTTGCCAGACCTGGTGTATAGCAGAATCATCGGCATATAATAAAAGCTTATTGTTTACAACTCCTGCCATGTCATTCACGTATATTAAAAGTAGCAGAGGTCCAAGTATTGAGCCTAGGGGCACACCACAAGTGACATTTTCCAAAGATGATGATTGCCTTGGACTAAGGCATTTTCTTTAAACGAACACTTCCGGATGTTTTTTTCAAAATGCTTGCATATACTGTCTAAGGCCCATAACTTTGTCAAATATCAATGGACCGTAACTTCGTCATGATATTTTAAATTGGTATAAAATTATAGCTGTTGTGTGGCTTCAAAGTGCAGTATCACGGTGCATAACCGTATCGGTCCCCCTATCAGATGAAACGCTATATCGATATCTATCTCGGATGCGGTACCGGTCATTATCGGATAAAACCCCAAAATCCACAAAACGACAACTTATTGTTAAAAAGGGACACGGTTCATTCAAAGTTAGTATTGCAGGGAACATTAGAACCATTCTGCTTTTTAGTTATATGTTTATTTTCTTTGCTTCGTTAGTGATAACTTATATATAAGCGACACAGTCGAGGGATGTCCCGCTATTGAATATGAGTTTTATTATTGTTTTATGTTTTTGTTGCGTTTGTAATGCAAACATCTGATCGCATTGATTAAATAAGTTGTATAAAATAATGGTAGTAATGGTTTAAAACGAGAACACACCCTTGGCATTGTCATAAATATTGAGAATCTTTCTACTTTCTGTTTGTTTGAAGCACGGGTATCCCTCTCCAATATGTGATTATACCTTCACAGGCAACCTCTCGAATGGAGCTGGTCTACTGTTGCTTTAATAAGATTGAGAATCTATTGAAAACACCGAATGATAATTCGTTTTAAATATCAATTATTGAATGATTACTGCTCAGTTTTGATTCTTATTTTAACAATAGTTTAAGTATTTACAAAATTAAGCTAGTCATTGTAACATGTTATTTAAGGTTTAATGTGATATAAATCAAAACAGGCTTTGGCGTAAAAACAATTTTTTCAGGTAACAACCCCGAAAAGTTCAGGGTTGGTATTTCGGCATTTTAATTTATAAATCAGTGTTCCAAACCAATTTTTAACATCAAACGAAGCTTAACTAAGCCCACACTAAGCAAATGCATATAATGGTAAGATATCTATTGCAAACACACTGTTGGCAATCTTTAATATGCATGACACTTGATCGCCATCGCCAAATACATGTAACCATGTCCATGCCTATAACCTGTATGATAGGTGTTAACACTCACTTCCAGATGTTTTATTTGAAAACTATGCGCAGAAATAATGATTATATGTTTTCAAGTGAAGTTTTAAATGTAAGACAATGTATGCAAATTAGGGTCGGTCGGGCATTAAGAAACAACAATTTTGTGTATGCCTTAGCCTGAAGTGTGTAGCTAGCTGTTCGTATTTTTGTGAATGCCATTTCTGATTTAAGCGTACATATATTCCAAGATAATCGGACACGGCAAATCGGTGTGTATGCATATTTGGCATCGCGAACTATAGAGTTCAATATTTATTCCGTAAGTTACCGACAGTAACTAGCCAATTGAACGGTAACAATCAATGGTCTTTTAAGTGCGCGCTTTGATCTGACACGTTTGCTCTCCAATTAACAGCTAGATATGTATTTGTTTCAGATACCATTACACGCTGAGTCTGAGGCTGCCGCTGTAGAAACATCGTCGGATACCCACGACTGATTCATTCCGTTACTCTCCAGCATTAGATNGGCATTACCTGGTGACATCCTTAAAGTAGAAGAACGAATCAATTGTACAGTTAGATTAACAAATTTAAGCATACATTTATATTCGAAGTTGCATGAAGAGATCGTGGAAGAAAAGGGACACAATAACATTAAAGGAGACACAAAGACAATTGAAATAAATGATGACTATTTCTTTTTTGATATTGATGGATCCACTGAAGCGCGTAGTGAAGTAATTAGTAGCATTACAACGCATGGATACAAGTGGTTGTTTCCATTTATGCTGTCAATAGCTGTAATGTTCCATCTTTATTCGAATTTGTTTGAGCTTTTTTTAGCTAGATTCTTTATAGATAAATGTTACTTTGAACTGATAGCTCTAGTTTTTGAAGGAATTCTACTTGTTGTCACGTTTTGGAAATGTCGAACTTGTTACAAATTTAATGTTTATATACATGCAGCACTGACACAATTTGATAAGACATCGTGCACAACAAGCGACAGTGACATAGTGGAACAGTGCGTTAGAATTGCCAGGGACATATCTCCAATTTAAAACTCTTAAATTAACATTTTCAATCAAAAACAATATACACTTATAATGTGCTGTTTTCACTAAAATACATTTTATGCAAAGACAGGGTTACATCTAGCAAAATAAAGCAAACAACAACAACATATTGAATCACGCGCTACCAGAGGGTGCAGTTCAATACCTGCTCAATAAATATTGCAACCGGTCACCTGAAATATCGTCCTTCATTATGAAAGATGTGTTATTCGGGCAGTCTAAATCAAGACCATTTTGCGATTTCCGCTAAGGCATTCTGGCCATGTGTCGCCGAGAGGCTTTGGAATCTCTTACAAAGGGCTTGCAGACGTTCACACTTCCATGCTATAAAGTACCGGAACGAAATCTCGTATGCACATGATTGATTGGAAACAAAACGAGATGTACTCCAAAAACTTGATGATATATTGTACAATTAAGTTTAACACTGCAACAACATGTATCATACGTATAACTTGACGGATATATTATTAGAAAACATTGCTGAAGAGGTGTGATTTGAACATTTGGGTAGCAAGTCAAATATCTAAAATACTGTTGATCTTGCGATCTATTTAGTATCGCTGTTCAATCAGAAACTGTATTACAGGTGTCTTTATTAACAATATGTTGACTTTTGTGATACCATGCTTTTACTCGTACGGCCTTAGCGTTTTCAGAAATCCATTTATTGCCGATAGTATTTGCGAAATGGACAGTTTTCGAAGAAGCCAGTTAACTAAGACTGAACGGACCGTTCATAAAATTGTTATCGACAAAGAAGTTTATGAAATACTTCAGCATATCGTGTCAAAGATGGCATTACAAAGTAATTGATGTCATCATTATATTAGAAAAGCGTTTTGATTATACAATTTGATCTTCGGCTGTAAGCATCTATTTATGTGCAAGATGATCGTGTTATGGAAAAAATGAGGAAAACAACCATAAACAGGCCAAAAAGACAATGAAAATAAATAATGATAATACAAGTTTTTGTATAGGGCTGGTTTTCTTTGCGAGGGTTATAAGGTGATGTTTGTACTAACGCTGACCTTTGCTTAATACATCACTCTTTATTCGAATCGATGCCAAAGTATTGGAGTGATTTTATTTGATGATGATTGTTAGGAATGTGCATTGTTGACTTCAATGTTTGATTGTATACTGCTAACGTTAACGATGCGAAAATACCGATCATGTTATAGATTATAAATGAATGTAAATTGTAATTCAAAACTTCAAAAATCTCTCATTAATTGAAATTATTAAACATATACCCATATATTGTTTTTGTAAATGACATAAACAATAATACGACGTTCACATGCCGTTATACTGATCTACATATCTGTTACAAGTTGTTACAATTTGCTCTTATATAATAATGGCATTTATGCTTTCTTAAATAAAAAGCTAAAAACTTATTATGATCGATAAACAATACACATTTAATACATTCAATACGCTTTTAATTATTAAACTATAAAACTGCAAATAATATTTAGTAAAAAGTAAATGTAAAGGACGCAACCATAAATGCGTTAAAATAACCAGTTCGGTTATCGCTCTTAGGTCAACTAAACAAGAAGTTATATAGAAAACATAACTATAAAACAATAATGACTGCATTTTATTGATTGTAATCGTTTCTTGGGTGATCACACTAAACAGTGTGATAATTATGTTTAATATATTTATGCTTTCGTCAATATAGCAAAAAATGAAACTCCTGAAACTATATTGGGAGAAACATTTTTGTTTAAATCCACTTCTTATATAACGGAAGACCAACTACACACATACAACGACTGAATCTTGGATCATCGCCTTTGAACGGTCATCACAACGCATTGGGGTTAAAACCGGTTTGAGGGCTAGCCGAACCTCATCCTCACCCATGAATTAATAAAAAAACCATGTCCGCGTCTCAGAAGATTTAAAAAGGTACCTATTCAGACAGCAAATCGAACATGCTTTGACATTATATACTATGTTGGAGAAAAAGAGCATATTTAACGTAATAAAATACTTAAATGTATGTAGAACAAACATGTTAAATATTGCATCTGGGTTTATGATATCAGAATGATTTTAAAATTTGATAGCGTGTTTACAAACACATCTTTTAGTGAAATATTAGCAATCAATGATACCGATAGACCGCAAACAGACTGAAGTTTAATAAACAAAAAACAATTAAAGGGGCTAAGTATAGTTTCTAATCATGAGCAAATTTAAATGTAATATTTTTTAAATAGAGCAGGTAGTTTCAGACAACATGGTAATGTTGTTCAGTATGCTCATAAAAGAAACCAATAACTCAGGAATGCCGCGAAACACGTTTCTTAACGCTTTAAAAATCTGTTTATATTTATATTAAATGATTTCCTCTCAAGTTATTAAGAGGAAATAGTTATTGTTCTATTTTTAGTTACATTGACACAATGGGAATCTCAAGGCATTCATGTAACTTACAAACACATAATCTCACAACAATTTCCACATAAAAACCGTTGTTATATCTTCGGAAACAGTGACCTTGACCTTGATCCAACTGCTCCCAAATAGAATCAAATTTTAGGTCGACATGTAAGATTTCGTGTGCCAAAACGCCCATTCTTCTTATTTTTTTTTAGCGAAAACAGTTAATACAATAACACAATTGTAAGAAGTAGGGAACGTGTGTTAGCGATTCTTTATTAGACAATTCTTTATTTCCAACTAACCATGAAGCGATGTAAAAAGTAGGACAACATATAGAGAATAATAGGTTGGTGACGTGGATTGAGAATGGTTATCTGGCAAGGCGGAGGAATTTATCGGGTGAGCCGAAGGCGAACCCGATAAGATCCTCTGCCAAGCCAGATTACCATTCTCAATCCACGTCATCAACCTATTATTCTATTTATCCTGTCACATTTACACATTTACCGTTAACAAATTTNGAAACATGATTGGACTTTTCTCATCGATCATTTTATATGTTGATTGTCAATAAACCACTTTCTTCGTAAAATTAAACTATTGAACCCTGAATTGTGCAGTAATATATATAAATAAGCAATATCTCTAAAGAATAGAGCTTTATATCCACAATACAATACCATTACCATACCTTGCGATTTTAAAAACAAACCATCGATTTTGAACACGTCGACTACTTGCTGTTTCTGGTAGCTTTAAGTATTTTAACATTGACAAAAGTATACATATCTACATGTTATCTGCTCAACAAAGTTAACGTTTCAGGATTGTATCGGTTGATGATAACACACTTTCGATTTTGAAACTACAAGGTCTGCTATCTGACTCAATACCTGTATCTGTGAATAGACGTATTGTTAAATAGGTTTTAATGCGTTTTAATGTTGCAGCTCAAATTCAGGTTAGATATTATCGGGTGATATGAACAATAATTCAGCCGCTTTCATTAAATAACCGACAGCAGATACAAAGAGTTCGTAAATAAAGTGTTTATTGTTATTGTGATGAACGGGGACAATTTGTGATATATTTGAAAACAAATCCGGTATGCAGTATGATATTTGCTTACACATTTTGCTTTTGTAGTCATTATAAGATTTAACAGTGGTGCGATGTTCACTACAGTTCAACAACGCTTTGTTTTTGGAAATCAAATATGAGTGTGAATTTACATTTAAACTCACAAATTGTGCTGATATTTTCTTTCAGATTTAGGTACATAGTATGTGTATGTTATGCTTGTGTCACGGTACCGAACTTAAGCGGGNCCGCTTTCATTAAATAACCGACAGCAGATACAAAGAGTTCGTAAATAAAGTGTTTATTGTAATTGTGATGAACGGGGACAATTTGTGATATATTTGAAAACAAATCCGGTATGCAGTATGATATTTACTTACACATTTTGCTTGTGTAGTCATTATTAGATTTAACAGTGGTGCGATGTTCACTACAGTTCAACAACGCTTTGTTTTTTCAAATCAGATATGGGTGTGAATTTACATTTAAACTCACAAACTGTGCTGATATTTTCTTTCAGATTTAGGTACATAGTATGTGTATGTTATGCTTGTGTCACGGTTCCGAACTTAAGCGGGATTGGAGAAAAGATGTGTGGCGGCCCGGTAAGCTCAGTCGAGAGAGCACTCGCCCTGTAAGCGAGATGTCCCGGGTTCGAGTCCCGGACTGGCCGCACACTTTTCACCACCCGGCGACACTCGTTAGTTGTTGTGAACTAATGTCATTCAATGTTGGTAGTGTTTACAGTGATATCAAATCTATTCTACATTTCCTGTCCTTTTAATCTCAACGCGCAAATTACGAAGTGCTAACAAAAAGCTTTGGTGATCACCCCATGTCATGCGGCCGCAGTCGTTGTGCGATATGTGGCGTGTGGTTTGCGTCATGGATCGTCAATCTTTATAATTCTAGAGATCACAATTTTGCTCAATCTTTTTGCAGCCTCGACAATATCTAGGACGAGTTCGAATCTGGGTCATATGTGCCTAAAAACAAGGAAACTAGTTCAACTCGTTTGGACATATTGTTACCACTCATGATCAAATCTTGATGATACTTTGTCAACTTGTTTATCTTTAACATATCTAGGCCATTTTTGAATCATTGCTACAAGGTTGCAAAAACTGGGTCACGAGGTGAAATGTTAGAAAAACCTTGTAATCGTCAATTGTAAGCTCGTTACCACTCAAGAGACTACCTTTTTATTGTCAATTTGAGAATGTTTAACAATGTTACCTTGTGATCCAGACATAAATTAGGCATAGGAAATGTTAAGATATACATAATGTATATCTAAACATGATCTAGGCCAAATATATATCTGGATAACGAGTTGCAAAAAGAAATAGGCCACCGGGTCGAGTATTAGACAAACTGTGTTACCTTTCTGAAATTCACATAAATGATTAATCTTGATGAAACTTGGTCAGAATGCTTATCTTTACATTAGCTAGACCGTTTTTAAATCTAGTTTATGAGTTTCTCAGAACAAGTTCCTCAGATCCTCAGATCTTGCTGAAACCTACACGAAACGTTTAATGGAAGTTTAACAATACATAGGCCAAGGTTGAATCTGGGTCATATTCTACCAAACACTAAGTCACCATGTCAAATCTTTGAAAATCGTGTTACCACGATAGAAGCTACATTTATTCCTCAATGTTGATGAAACGAAGTCAAAATGTTTATCTTAAAATTAAATTATCAACATATAGGCGGAGTTTGAATCTGGGTCAAGTGTGTCCCAAAACAAGGTACCAAGGTTAAATTTTAGAAAAAACGTGTTACCACTCTAGAAGCCAGATATTGGGCTCAAACTTTATGATTCTTGATCAGAATGTTTGTCTTGAAAATATCTAGGCCAAAATGGAATCTGGGGCATGTATGTCTGAAAACTAGGTCCCCCACTCAAATATGTTGTACTCTATTTTGATAAATTGATCGAAAGTTGTATCTTAATGTCTGGACCAATTTTAAATATTGATTAAACTTGTACAAGAACAATATTGATAATATCTAGGTCTGAATAATGAAGTTTGAATATGGGTCATGTGTGTCCAAAATCTTTGTCATCAGATCATATCTTCGACAACGCAGTACCCTGGGCATAACTAAGCGCTTAAGGGCATTATGGCTATCATGCTCTTCGTACTACTCTTGTGTTTGCAGTGTTGCTTGTTTCTTCGTATTATGAACTCGTTAAAACTTATTTTAATCATTTTATTAATCTGTAATTTACGTTGTTTTGTTTGTGTTCGTTTTTATTCGAATGTTTGGATGTTTTTCGTACAAGTCAATTGTTTGCGCTATTAAGTCGCTTGTATGCTCTTTTTGTTTTGTTCAGATTACACGTATACTCTTCTTTGCGGTGTTTTTCCTTGTTTTATCAAATTGTTATTTTGCATAAATACTAGTCTTTTTAGTTAAAGCCATCACAACGTGTTATTGATTCTTGTCGTTAACATATTTTTTGAAACCCAACCATGTGATATGTCTTAAGTTAGCAAAAACAACAAAACAGTAAGTTTTTATACACAAAGAGAATCGCACTATTTCCTGTTTTCTTCAGAAGCCGTTTAACAGGGCCTTATCAAAATGACAGAGTCAGACAGCAGTCGTGTTTCGATTCAACTTGACCAGTTTCTTGATGAGTTGGGTTTCCATGAACAGGACATTAAAGAGCGAATATGTATGGTGGATAAGTGTACCCTTGCTAAAACCTTGTCAACACGTAGGTTATCGCAACGTGACGATATTGTTAGAATCTTTGTGGGAAGTCAGCGTGAAGGCATTGGTTTATCGTATCTTAATGACATAGATGTTCTACAAATATACAAGACATGCATTTGTTTGGAAAACAGTAACGCGTTGGATCAAAGAACACTTCCAGAAGCGTGGTTGGAATTAGACAGCACTCGAACACAGCCAGGACATTATTTCCTAAAAGCCAGAGGGAAATTTAAAAAAAGTACGCCTTTATGGTGATATTCAGCATCTTCTTATACGGCGCTTCGGAGAAACGCATATTTGTGCCGAAAAATTCATGGCCCAAAACGACGACAGGGTTGCTACTTCCGACAGCTATCTCGGTAAACACACCATATTCATGGACCGTCAGGGTCCCTCCTGGCCAAGGAGGGACAACACTATTCAAACGCTCTTTCTGGCAAGATTTTGTTCATTGAATTTATATGAGAAGATAGATTATGTTCGTGGTTTCCCGTGTTATTGCAGAACCATGTTGACTAATTGGTCTTGTAGAGAACGCGGGGACGATTGGCCATCCATCAAAACCATCGCATACGTTGTAAGTCTTCCGGCTGTCGTGGTACCAGTGGCACAACAGGGCACAGCACATGCAGATCTTCAGTGGAGGCTATTTTTTACCCTTGGTGAGATGTATCTTCTACGTACGCTCAACACTTCACATATGAAAGTATATGTGGTACTGAAGTTTTTAGCAAAGTATATATTAAAACCTGTATGTCCTGACATATCGTCGTTCATAATGAAAAATGTGCTATTCTGGCAGGCTGAAAAAATGCCATTCAACGAATTCAGGCCAGACAATTTGGTCACTTGCATCAGAAATGCACTAGAACACCTAACTCTTTGCTTGGAGACAAACAACCTTCCATACTACATGATGCCCGAACGAAATCTGCTACTGAACAAATTTTGCATGAAACAACGACGAGATGCTCTGAAAAAACTAAATGATAATCTGAACAATGGAGTTCAGCACTTCAACAATTATATGCTGAATGGGTCTCATTATCTAACGGATTATGCAGAAAATACTGTTGAAGATATCGCTCTAGGATACTTGCTCAGTAAGTCAGCTGTCTGCAAATGCAGCGTTATGAGTGTTGTTAATCTTGCAAAATATTTTGAATCGATAAGCAAGAAGAGATTATATATTAGTTGCCTTCTGTACCACATAAAGAATGTTGTTATGCCAATGATATACGCCTACGGCATGTCAATTTTCAGCGTTAATGTCAATATCATTCCTTGCAACTTAGACATTTTGGAAAGCTTTCGACAAAGTCAATTTACTAACACTGAACGGTATGTTTGGAAACTTTCTTTGCATCGAGAGGTTTTATCAGTACTAGTATCAGCCCAAGAGATGCCACTACCTGGTGAAATTCTTAAAGTGGAAGAACGATTCAAATGTACAGTAAGATGTACAAATTTAAACATACATTTATATTGTACGTTGAATGAAGATTTCGTGGAAGAAAATGAAAAGAATAACAACAAAAAGGACAAAAAGACGATTGAAATAAATGACAATGATTATTACATTTTTGATATTGCTGGATCTAATGAAGCGCGAATTAGAGTTATTTGTAGCATAAAAACGCTCAAATACAAGTTGTTGTTTCTAGCTATTCTGACAATACGTTTTATGATGTGTCTTTCCTTGGATTTGTTTGAGCTTTTGACAGCTGGATTATTTAGCGATGTATGTTGCCTTTATCTCATGGCTATAGTTCTTGAAAGTATGCTACTGTGTATCGCATATTGGAAATGCCGAGCCTGTTACAGATTAGATGTGTATGTTCATTCTGCACTAACGCAATTTGATGAGACAGCGTGCACACCAAGCGACAGTGACATAGTGGAACAATGCGTGAGACTTGCCCGGGAAATATCTCCACTATAATGAAATAAAACTTCAATTAACATGCTCAATGAAACACCGTATATAAGAAAGAAACGATTTAAAAAATAAAATAAAACACATTGTATGCAAAGGCAAGGTCACATCAAGCAAAATAATACATAAAACAACTTAAATCACGCGTTCGCTATCTGAATATGAATAACAATAAAGGCCACATACGGAGTTTGCTATGCATTTGCATCAACATTTTTAACCAATCGTTCATGGAGATAATGCGATGGCGATTGGCAGTCCATGGAAACAATGGTATACGTTCAAAATCTACCAGAGTGTGCACTTAAAGTGTTCTTAAATAAATAGTGCGACATGTGTCCTTAAATTTCATCATTTACATTGTAAGAAGTGCTGTTCTTGCAGGCTAAATCGAGTGCATTTAAAGTTTTGCGTCACGTGTCGCCGAGAGGCTTTGGATTCTCTGAAAGAGTGCTTGCAGACCAACAAACGTCCATATTATATAATACCTAAACGAAATCTCTTCTTCGATGATCAATTGTTAACAAAATGAGATGGGCTCCAAAAACTCGACGATATCTTGTACCATTAAGCTTAACAGTGCAACAATCACATTTATCATACGCATTACTTGACAGATGTTTTTAGAAAATATAACTCATGAGATGTGTTTTGGGCATATGGGTGGCAAGTCGAACATCTAAAATGTTATTGATCTTGCTATATATTTTGAATCGTTGTTCAATTAGAAATTGTATTTCTATGTTTTCCTACAAAATTGTATGTCTATGTTTTCCTATGAACTTTCACCAACACTTTCGAAGTGCTTCTAGTATCAATCTTTATAAACAAACTAGAAATGTCACTGTTATTTCAGAATGCCCCACGAGTTTTGTTTTGACCCAGATGTGGTTTTAACCAACACAGTTTGGGAAAACAGACACTTTTGATTTATTCAGTGAAAAAACAGAAATCCCCATATTATCTTTTTCTATATCAATGTTTATCCCGTTTATACAAATGATTGTGTTTTACACAAGGCAATAAACAAATGACAATAGCTCCAACAATATGGAATCAAGAGTTATAGCTCTTGTAATGCGCACCTATTCTCACATTTTGTTATCCTTATTTAAATTTATTTTAATCCTTTAATGTTGTAAAGTTATGATGTGCATAATAAAATTACACTATGCAGCTGGGCTCTGCACAATAAAAAATGCCAGAATTCCAAAAACACTGAAAAAAGAGTTATACTTGTTTCACTGTTACTTACCCGGAATACAGATCTATCAAGTTTTATCTTAATATCTTTAATTGTAATGAACTTATGGAATGTACAACCCAATCAATACATATAATTACCATGAAAATATCGAAAACATAAGTACTGTATTTGTTCTTCTTCTTTAAGCCCATTATCTATTTATGAAATATCATTTGAATCATTTAAATACTCTTCAGGTTAATTACAATGTGTAGTTATGTTCTGCAGAAACAATTACTGGAATGGAAGTACCTTAACAATATATAAGAACTAGTAATGTTTTTTGCACCCTTAACATCCTTCCAAAGTCCTTTATCAATATAGGAAGTTTTTATATTATTCTCATATAAACCCATCAAGTTATGCTTGGAACATGAACACTTAAAAAAGAGGGGATTATGGTTTTTGTACACGTGCCTTTTAAAATTTGAGTTATGCTTCAAAACGAAAAATATATACAAAAAAGCAAAGGGAAATCACTCAAAACATAATTATGAGTGTTGTGTGGTTCCTTAACTGCATGTTCTCTAAACCAATGTAATAGTTCTTTGTAAATACCTTCAATACCAAAAACGTTATGCTCCCCACACGAAATGTGACAAAAGTGCATAAAGTCTGTAAATCCTGAAAATAAATTTAGGTTCTTCTTCTCTGCCATTTCATGCAAAGCCATCTTTTAATACATGATCTTCACTTGAACGCCTTAAACATTTCCGGAAATATGATCCAAGAAGCGGGGCCGCATGAAGAACGGATGGACGGGTAGACATTGCGACTTATCTATGAAGCCTTTCGAGGGCATAAACAACACGAAAGTGATCATATTACACAGTACATATATATATCACATTGAATATGTTCAATAATTTGATAATTTTAGTTTTGAAATTGATTCAGATCTGATTCCTGTATGTATTTCGTAATATAATGGTATGGAGTTAAATGCATTGGCAGTTTTAGTATTATACTAAGGGCAAATTGAACCAGTACACTTGGTAGTAAAAGTGCGATCTTCATTGCTTTATTTATGTAAATAACTAGTGAATATAAAAACTTGTCGATTTACCAATTCCAGAAACAATGCAAATCAGTTACACTCGAGTAAATAATTCAGCCAATACATCGTAACCCTCTGGCATGTAAGCTTTTATTATGCGCTGTGCGGACAATTGAGGCTTGGTCTCAAGTAAACATCTGCGTGGTTGTGGTTTGCCATTGTTAATTGTTCGTTACCACTCGCATTTATTTTGAAATGACAAACGTTCGAATGTATCAGCACATGTCAAGTCGCATTTATTATTTATGATCTGACACAGGGAAGGTTAAATGTTAATATCGTCCTTATATGTACGTAATAATTGGTATTGACGCACAGTGGCAGAGAGCGCATCTACTCAGATTGTATGTTTGCCTATTTTTGTTACGTTCATTATCTTAGTAAAAAATCAATAGGTGAATAGGCTCCTTACTATGATTAAGAATGTTTGTTTAAAGTTTACCACGCTGCTTGTTTATGTGTAATAAATTATATATACTTACCATGTCTTTAAAAATACATGTTAATCGCATTTGAGACCCTGATTTTGAGTGAGTTGTTTGTTATCGTTATTATCATTTTATATAAAAGAAGCAATAGCGCCTTAATTTGTGCAAGCTATCAATACAATATCACATGAAAGGTGTGTATGTTGGCAAGCTTGAAAAATGCATGTCCTTTTATTAAATTTAAGTCCGTATCCGATTTTACAGACATGAGTCATGAGGGATTTCATGATGTTCGAACATTTTGTTTATGAAAATCCTTTACTAATTTTGTTAATTTATCCTTACAAAAACACAAAACAATTATTGAAATCAAATGGCATTAACTTTTACATGTGGATTGCATTTTTGATAAGGAAGTTCAATGCAAATGCGTTTTACATTTAATTAGAATGTTCACGTTTCGCAGAATTTCTTTAACGCTCGTTTTGATGAGCCAATATATCAATTGTTACCATATCACCGGGTTAAGCATGCTTTTTACGTTGTATCAAACCTGACAAGTCTAAGCCGCTTGGTCCTTATTATCGTATCATTTTGATCTACGGTTGGTCAAATCCAGTTCGCCGGTCATATCGTTTAGTTATCTGCATGATTGATTCTACAAACATATATTGAATGCCGCTATCAAACCTGCATGTATTTGTATGCGCGTGATCCCGTAATACATATGATATGCACGATAAAGATGTATGACATGCTGGATAATGAAAATTCCCAAATAGAAATGAAATATCCCCCCCCATTCATGTGATTGCAATGTCCCGTGTACAAATTAACCCAGTTTTATTTCTTTGTTATACGCACTTATACTTTTTAAAGCGCATTTCCGATTTGTACTGGATTCAATTATATCTCACAATCACCTCAAATATCAAGTTCACATATATCATTATATCCAAATTAATAAATGTCATAAAAACTGACACCATCGCACTCACCATCACAATTCATCACCGCAATGACCATCACAATCACAGTCACCATCGCAATCACGATAAATTAAACATGATTACAGAAGAAGGTTATATAAATCAATTCATTATTCATGTGATGGGACTAACACAAAACTGATTTGTGTTGTAATTACGAATACATTATCTTATTGTGATTTGATTGTTTCAGTTTTACTAAAATTAAAAACAATCTTCCGGAAGGAGGTTACCGACTCGTAAATTTGTAAACATTTTGTTCGCAAATTATACAATAATTTCTCATCGCAAACATTACCACAGAGTTAGTATTACAATATAATATCGCTTTTATACAAGTTCTCATGTATTGGTAATAATGATTACATTAACACCACACATTTTGCCTGTAAACTTCATTTTTAACATTTAACTTGTTTTTCATAACGTTTTGGTGTGTTTCACAATATCATGATAGTTTGTTTTTTCTTTAATGACGGTATGGTTGATGAACTAAAAACTAACATTCAACGGAACCAAACAAAGTTACCTACCTTTATTAAAAGCACCAACGTGGAAATACACACAAACTGTATTAATGTGAGTGAAATTTCATGTGCCACTGATACCATGAAAACATATATCACGCTCTGAGAGTCTCATGTTTGGAGCTTCATTGATGCGTCCGCCAAAATACTAGTACAACTAATATGGCTCTTTAAAAAAGCAAACAATATCAACGTTTAAAAATATTCATTTTAGGCTATACTATGTACATCGCATTTACAACTTGTCAACATAATTACCGAATTGATTCAACCATTGCGCATTACTTGTGTAAGTCTTGAGTTTAGTTTAAAGCTATTTATTTTTGCTCGATTGAATCAAAAGCCTGAGGCTTATTTAAAACGCCCTTGAGTCCGTTTCCTGGGACTAGAACCAGTACTTGGTGCATATGGTGGAGATCAAAGAACGCTTCCACAGTGGGGATCGAGCCCGTGACCTCCCGGTCGCTAGGCGGAAACCATATCCACTACGGCCTCGTGACCTTTCAAGTCTTTGATAACTTAAGAATTTGCTACTACACACACTAACATTATATACAATTTATAAGTTATTGTAATGTTGTTTTTAAGATTATAGAGAAAAAAAACAGCAGATAAGAGATTCTTTATAAATATTGAGAACAATCTCTACGGTTTTATTAACGATATCGGCAACAAGCTTGTTGTACAAACACAATGTAAAAAACAAACAAGATGAAAACGAAAATAACGTAAAACGACCTATGTATATAAAATATATTAAATGGTACACGTTTTTGAAAACAATAAAAAACAAATAAACACCATAATTGCTTAACAAGTATTATGTTGATCTAAGAACAGTAATAACGTTTCGAAAAGGCTTATGTTTGCAAACGTCCACACAAAATGAACCCATGTTTTCGTATCGTTTTAACCGTTTGCTTAGTCCGCAAAGACGATGTGTTCTTATTTATTTCACATTGAAGTACAACCTACTGTATTACTGCCAATTGTATATGTGCTTGAATATTAATTTCCTAAAATACCACTAAATTCACTTCTGATATATAAGAATCTCAATAAAATACAATGTATGTTCTTACTTATCGCAAATAAACAAAACAAGACTATTTTTCCAATACATTGTCTGTGTTTGGTAAAGCATCTGGACGGTAAAGCATCTGTGGACGGTAAAGCATCAGGACAGTCAACTGTCTGCGTCAAACATGACAAACATCAAAATGATATAATAATTAAACAAACAATTACTTGCAAAATTAATGTTATCTATATGAAAAATATTTCATTCATACACATTTCATTTCGTACAAATTGAATTTTTGGGAAGCTGATTGGTTCGTATCTTTGTCCTGAAATAAGGTAAATCATGCCTCTTTTAAAATTAATGTGTTACCGAGTAATACTGTAAGATATCAACTAAATAGAACATAACAGAACAGAACGTTTATTAATATAGTTTGAACAAGTTCAGTTCATCGTTATACATACAAAACTTAAAATATACAAGCAATATACACATGCATGGTAATGCAAAAGTGACCAAAATAGTATATAACAAGGTGTTAAATATAATAAAGATAAACACAAACTATGTTGTCACAATATCAACCAGACATCTTCCTGGGTGGGATGCAATTCAAATATCAACATTTTTTTTAAATAATAATATTGTAACAACGAATATTGGCACACACACTACCGGGGATACTGATTAATAAATTAACGGAACCATGTGGTAGCAATCATTGCATTATGAATGTTTTTTGTTCGACCTTTCTTAGTATGAATTATCATGAAGTTTGAATAATCATAGATTCATAACACAACCAAATTAAATTGATAAACATGCACGTACCTTAAATCCTACCGTGTGGAACAAAGATTTACTTTCTGAAAAGGTAGATTCGCAAAGTGTGTTAATATAGCATGCGACAACAACGTTATAAATTATGCATTTACACGAAGATATAATTAAACTTTAATCCTTTACCCAAACACATGTAAAACTATGTTAACAACATTCAACTGCATTTTCTAAAAACGTACGCTTCATATAAACAGATGATTGGGTAACAATTAAGAGTTTCTGTATAAACGTCGACCTCATATTTCCTTACATAAAACTTGTCATTTTCGAGTATGAACATAGCATTTTGACAAAGGAAGTGAAGCAGTTTGACTGGTTTGAGTTACATTTTGGGGAACCACGTGCTTCGCTAAGATAGTGTTAGTGTTTTTGCAGTTGAAGCACCTAGGCGATGACTCCTGTTTTGGTATTATATGCGGGCTGCCTCGAACTGTTTGGCAGTTTAACTTGATAACGTTCACATCCCTTGTAATTAATGTTTATAAGATTTGTTTAGTCATAACTAGACAAATATATAGCTATTATGAACGCAGAGAAATTCCGCAAGAGTTATCTTAATGATTTTTACTTCGAGTCAAATTGGCCGTTAGGATCACCATTAATAAGTTATAATAATTATTAAATAAAACAATTGTATCTCATGAACCACACAATATAATTTCATGTTCGATCATTTTGCAATTTTGAAGTAGAAAAAGTCAGCTACAGTTACTGTTAAAGTTGGTCGGATACTACAATCATACGCATATCGCCTTAATGAGGACATCTGTTCTTTTATTGCTGAGATTAGTTGTCAGAAAATGCACGGGACGCTTCTCATCAAATCGTTAACTCAATATTATGCGATTTGAACCTGGCTAAGAGTGACCGTGCCAATAGATTCCTTGTTTGATAAGCATACGATTTTCAGATAAAATTGTGGAATAGGCAGTAGTAATTGTCTTGTATATATTTTGTAAACTTTATATAACGGTGACGGAATTTTGATCTTACCCTGGGTCAAAAGTTATGGGTTAATAAATGGGTAAAATTGGTAAAAAAAACTCATTTTACTAGCAACATGCGACGCACATGATAATAACTTTTGACCCAGGGGTAAGATCAAAATTCCAAATAGTGCACTGTCGCATATAATTGTATGCTCTTAGCTACCATGTGTGTAAGTGCTTACAGTGTAGGAGGAGATAGAGCAGACTGGGGGTTCGGGTGGGGCCCAAAATTTTGTTTTAACATAACTTCTTCATTTATTCACCAATTGACGTCACTTTAATACTGAACATCTCTTATGACAACACGGTCTATCTCGACCATCCATGTCCACATTACCCACCCCAGGGACATTGAGAAAGGTGAAGGCAGTTTGGTTCCCGTCCTCTTTCAAATTTATCGAGAGGTCCACGGATACTACTTCCCCGTACCCCCATTTTTTTTTCGTACCCAAATGTTTCGTACCCAATTGTTTTTTCGTACCCAAATTTTTTTCGTACACAATTTTGTTTTCGTACCCAAATTTTTCTTCGTAACCAAATTTTTTCGTACCCAATTTTTTTTCGTACCCACATTTTTTTTCGTACCCAATTTTTTTTCGTACCCATTTTTTTTTCGTACCCAATTGTTATCGTACCCAATTGTGTTTCGTACCCAATTTTTTTTTCGAACCCAAGTTTTTTTTCGTACCCCAATTTTTTGTTCCTACCCAAATTTTTTTTCCTACCGAAAATTAGTTCGTACCCAAATTCTTTCGTACCCAAATTTTTGTTCGTACCCATTTTTTTTTCGTTCCCAATTTTATTTCGTTGATACCCCTAGGCCCCACCAACATAGGCCTTTCCCACCCAAAATTGCCTTTTAATATAACGTCTATGCGGCGTGGGGATACGCTTCGGCATCTGCCGCGCCATTTCTTGTTTTTAATGTTACAGTATTACACACCTTGTCGTAAATTATGAATATTACTTACATTTTTGTAAAACTTGACCTAAGTAAATGTTTTTTAAAATGAAGTTACCTTTGCTTTTAACCGTATCACAAGGATCGTCATCAGGTTTCTTTAAAACATAATGTTAAACATATTTATGAACAATATAGATTTCAACATAGCATGTCATAACACAAACCATACATAGTTCAAACAGGATCAGAAAACAAGCGTCAGCAACTCGTACAATAATTTTTCTCAAGTAGAGAGGTACACTGTTAATATCACAACAACTAGGAGGTACGTGGTAGAGAGCGCAGGTAGTTTCAATACACTAGTGAATATTAATTACGATTGTTTTATGTAACGCTTAAATAAATACATGTTGTTTTTATCTACTAGTAGATACTTTCCGAATGTTTATTATGTTATATTCAATAAACAAGAAAACCTAAGGGGTAATTCAAAAGACTTCTTCTTGTTGTTTACAATATGTTAAAAAAAATCTCAAAACTTTCGTAACTCTTTTCTTTTCTGTTTCGATACACAACCTGCAAATGTTATACATGGATTACGTCCAGCTACACACTTTATACACTTTACATGACATGAAGCTAATAGATACGGTTATATTTTGAAGATTGTGTTCGCCATAATACTTGGACGGCTGTTTTTGCTGTAAGTACTTTTTTACCTTTGTTTCTGGCACATAAATTGACGGTGATGACTGCACCATACGCGAAGAGAACACCAATGACCACTGTTAAGATGACATGATATGTTCTGCATGTCCCTGGTTCGTTGGTGTCAACTAAATCTACATATTTTAGTAAAGAACAAACAAAAAAGAACTGAGAAATCTGATAATTCACATGTTCAACACGTCGAAAAAAACACAAAATAACAACAACAACAACACAGCTTAACTAATGCATTCATGTCAAAGAACGATATTTTTAAATAATGCTAATCAACTTCTTTGATACCTGAAATGTTGCTAGGCTTTACAAAATTATCTCCCAATTGGTTTTCGCTCGTATTTGTCGGAATATATTGAATGTAGGCACTGGCAAATACATCGCTACCGTATGTGACTGAACACTCGTACGTCCCACAAGTTTTATCATTCAGACGTTCAATCTGCAAAATTCCCCCACGGCCTGTATGGGTAATTGTATAGCTGTTTGCAAGGTCAATATTCTCCAAGTAGCACAGGTCAATCGCCGTTTCACATTCTGCGATTGTCGAGGTTATGTTTGTTTCCTTGTTTGTGAATTTGAAAGTTATCGCAGAGTTTGAGGAGCATTCAATAACAGTAGACGCATGATCCGTAGAAGTCAACAAAACAATGTCTCCGCCAGAAATATCTAGAAATAAATAAGGCAAGGGGTTTAAATTGAATAAGAAGTCGCATATGGAAATTAACTTAACTGAATCATTAAATTTGACATTGTATTTACCTTGAGTATAAATGGACAGAGCAGCTTGAGCAAGCAATATTACAAAGATTGAACTGTTATTGTTATGCACATAGTCAAATAAAATCGTTTTAACATGGTTGAATTTGCCACTGGAACATATAAACACTAGTTAAATTGTCTTGTATACATTGAACTATTAACAGTTTATGTTGTTATTATCGTTATTAGCGTGTTCTGCAGAACGGAGCACTAACCTAGAATGGAACAAATAATCGCAACCAATAGAAGTTCCATGCTCTGAAACATATACATAATTAACACAACCATTCTCAATAAATTAAACAAAAACATCTGTGGTATTTAATTATTTGCATAACTGACGTTAAATACACTTGCTTACTATTGGTGAAAAATATTAAGGATAACGTGATAATAGTCTTTTAGCAGAGACCACGGTATCACCGCGATCTTGCTCTAGCGCAACAACTATGATCCACATTCACGATTCGATTTGCGCCCCGATTTAAATCGCGGTCTTAATCGGAAAATAACAGCGCTGATCTTATCAGATTTTATCAGGTATAACCAGATCTTGAAACAAATTTTGTCAATCGTGTGAATCGTGGAATCGTTTGTACGGTTAAAAAATGTTATACAAAAACACGATCATCTACGATAAATTGTTGTTCGAGATGGTTCTATCTAAACGTATCACATCTATCATATCGTAACTAAGAGTGGTATTTCTTATCGATTCGTGTTAGTAGATAGTGGTTATCGCAGTCGATTCATAAATAAAAACGAATCGTTCTAATATCTGTTGCGATCTCAATAAAACATGAACTCGATAGTCAGTCGGGCTATATTTATCGTGGCTCTAATAGTGAATATCATCGATTAAGTCCTGAAATATATCGCAGCCACAATCACATCATATTTTGTCAGAGCGCATTTTGTTTTCAATAAAAGAAGGGATACATGATGATCGTGTCGGATCCACACCCAATCATGGGCTGATTAGATACGCTTCCAAAGAACCATGTGTAATCGTATCTGAAGAGTATCAGACAAAGTCAAATAGTGACACCGCGATCATATTGCAGCTGAGCTTAAAGCAGCATATAATGGCGTACGGGCTTGTGTAATATCGTTTGGTTTTAGACAGAATGTAAATCAATGCGTCAACATTGATCACCGTTGTCTAAACGTTTATACAACGTTATATATTCGTTTATAATCGAGTGATTCATCGCTGTGATTAGGATCAACACATTTTTTGAAGAACAGAATTCCGTATGCTTGTTGCAAATTTGTTGTTGTTATTTTTTGTTTCAGAGTCTTGATATTGTTAATGTACCAGCCGAGTTTTCAGTGTGATCCAGCGATACACCAGTCACTTTTTTGTTATATATGTACATATACATTAAATCTAAAACACGTCCTTAGATTCTTCGTTATTTAAAACATTCTTACTTTGCTGTAATTTGTTATTACGATTTTATTAATGGGCACATATCGTAATAACTTAATACTTATGGATACTTATGGATGTTTTCAAGCACAGGTCTAGCCTCGCCACCGGATTCAGAATCTTTGTCGTTATATTCAAGGTCATGACTTATGTGACTTCCCGTATAACGGTTTATTTCTGCCTTATACTTATCTAACATATCTTGATTTTTCCAGTGGTTATCTAGTCGGTTCTAAAATGAATTTATGCTTTTAGCACTTGCCACATGGTCTGGAAGACTATTCCAGATCTTTGCTGTTCTCTGTATAAAGCAGTGCTTTCTTTGTGTGAGTTTTGGTCTTTGAACAAGTATTTTGTTGGAGTTTCCCCTAGTTATCTCGCGTGTTGAATAGTCCTTTCTCCACTTGATAAAGTCAACTGCGTCTACGTCATATTTCCCACTCGAAATGTTGTATATTTTAATCATGTATCCACGATGCCTTCTTTATTTCAGGGTTGGGAGTTTAAGAGTTTTTTTTCTCAGCCTTTCTTCATAATTTAAGTTATTGAAGCATGGGAGTTGTCTTGTGGCGCGCATATCTCTTCGGATATAAGCTCTTCATGTACATATAAAATTATTCCCCTCCCTTTGTCATTATCAATGTTCACATGGTATAGATTGTATTCATTGGCCAGATAGTGTATGATTTGCGCTTTGATTTTACTTATGTAATCCCGATAATCTTTGGTTTCTCTTACTCGAATTTGAAGCTCATTTAGTTTGTTTTGAGTTGGTCCGCCTTTGTGAATAGACATGTTATATTATTTACACTATTTACAATGTTTTTCTTATTTACAACCACTTTTGTCTTTTCTTTTATATTTTGTAATGGTCGATTTTCTCTTTCACAATTCTTCTGGGCGATGGTGGTCCTCTCACCTTAAAGCGATATTTTCCTTTGGAGTTTTTCTCCCTCTTTTTGGCTTCTGCAAATACTTTCTTCTCGTTTTCTCTTTCTATTGTGGCAATGTCATTCGATAATCTTATTTCATGTGTTTTTTCTTGTTCCTTTAGTTTGATTCCTCCTTAAAGGTATGCTATTTTGATTTTAATTTCCGCAAATGTTACAAGTAATGGTCTCTTTGTTTTTTTTCGATGGATCTTTCGTATTTTCCCAAACGTACTATTTTGATTATATCCTCACTTTTAACCCTTGCCCCACATGCTTTCCCTACTATAATGGCTTTTTCTTTGTCGTTGACCAATCTTTCAACTGGGTTACTTGAGTTATGTTCTTCTATTCCGTACATTACGAGGTTGTTCTCTCTATTTTGTTTTCTTTCGTACTGCTCGCTAATGACTGATTGGACTTTATTATCCTCCGCCAAAGGCGGAGGGATATTGTTTTGGCGTTGTCCGTCCGTCCGTCCATCCGTCCTTCCGTCCGTCCTTCCATCCGTCCGTCCGGCACTTTTTTGTCCGGAGCCATATCTTGGAAGTGCTTTGGCGGATTTCATAGAAACTTGGTATGAGTATACATATGAATAAGACGATGATGCACGCCAAATTACATTGTACACCATCCGTTAATAACGGAGTAATGGCCCTTTGTATCTTGAAAAAATGCTTACATCTGTGACAAAGCTCTTGTTTGGCGGGGGATATCAATTCAACGAATTTGCTTGTCTTTCTTGGTTTCTCCCTCTGAGCCCTCGGGTTCACTCGATTTGCTTCAATTTATTTCTTCTTGTACTATATCCCGTACCTCTTCTTCGCTTTGTGTGTTATTGGGTAAGTTCTGTTTTATGATTTTACTGACTTTGTTCATAGGTAATCGTCGACGCGAATAAAAGCGTATAAATGAAAGAATCGTATTCTATTTTCTAGTTTGTGAATACAATTCTTAAAATATAAGTACTACTATAATTGTTGTACATTTAAGAATGCTTGATGTCACAAAACGTTCAAATATCAATCAATTTTAATGCAATGTAAAACAATTCTATAACCGTTTCAAACGTTTTTTAATGAGATAGACGAGTTTTTTGCCCAATGCTAGTCTGAGAAATCACTAGGATTCACAATAAATTGTATAAACCGGCACATTACAATCGCGGTGGTTTGAAGTGACGTAAACATCGAGAGGTATTTGTCTAGTATATAATTGGTCGCGGTAATTCGAAAATGGTCGATGTGAATTTGCACACATCGCTTAATGACAATAAGACTTGACAAGTTCATAATCGCGGTGACCGATCGCGCAATATTATAGCTATCTACCCTGATTGTGCGACAGTGTCAGATACAATATGAATAAGGATTATTATGTAAATTGTTCATGTGTAAAAACAATTCAATGGTATCAATTAAACAATTGTTGATAAAAGCAAGTATGAGTAGGTATGCGATTGTGTTGTCGATTTTTTCTTGAAACAACGAATATAATCGCCTTAACATGCTGACAAAACAATTCAATGACATTTACATATATATAATATGTATATATATATAGGTACGGGATATAGTACAAGAAGAAATAAATTGAAGCAAATCGAGTGAACCCGGGGGCGCAGAGGGAGAAACCAAGAAAGACAAGCAAATTCGTTGAATTGATATATATTTATATAAATATTAGGCCATACCAAGTTGAGTGTCTGTTAAGCGTTCCCGGATGGTCGCAGTTATTATTAATGTGCTATATAATTTGCAATTTGCCGGATCATTTGACAGAGAATTTAAATTATAAAAATACCTAATGGGATTTGAACATACTGACCTAGAATTCCCTTTTTCCGTCTTCACACACGTTTGTGATCATGGCCTGAATGCAAAGATTACATGAGCTTTAAACGATATTAATACTAGTAAAAGACTGATTTTAATGCATCAACGATTCATATCTTGTCTGTTTGAATGTGTTATTGACATAAAATAATCATAATGCAATTTTTTATTTAGCCATAAAGAATTTCCACAATGACATATGATAAAAAACGCATATTACATTACAAGCCATTTTTGGGGAATACACAATCAAAATGGGTGATAGATTTTTGCTTATCATTGCATGTTCCAAACCGTGAGAGACGGTTAAAAAAACACATTTTCAGTCTAAAAAATTGGGAGCTGACATGTTCATATTTAGTAAATTAAGTATGATGATATGTATTCACAAGATTCGATCAGCACTCGTGAATCGATACATTCATCAACCTTCGGAATTAAACTTGTTCCGTTTATGAATGAACATTCTTCTTATTTGTCATACAATCACTTGAAAAATAAACGTATAAAAGCAGAGCAAAGAGAGCGAACATTACACAATTATTGAATCACAGTTCAGCACCCATTGTTTGCTGCAAGATATATTTAGAAAAAACATGCGTCAAGTGAGTGCTTTCGCTGTGTTTAGAGTTAATCATGAATTTTTAAATTAAATGATAAAAATACCAAATAGTACTATGAATTACTAATTTATGAGCTTCAATTGCAGTTTTGCGTCAAACTCTACAATACAAACTGCATCGCGATAGACGGGATATGATACTCTGTTATTCTCCATGCAAAGATTTAAATGGAGCTCGTATCATATCCATGTCGCCATTACATATATCAGCTTGATCAAATTACAATTTGAAGGTTAACAAACTTTTATTTTTATAGAAATTTAAGTAAATGTTAATTTTGATGATAAATAAATTTTAAACCCATTTCAAGCTATAGGTTAGGCACTCGTTTCTTGTAAAACATGACTTAATAAAAAACACACCTACCTGTTTTTCCTCACAAATTCAGTGTGGGGAGTGAATGTTCTCTAATCTAAAACTAGAGATAACGAATATCAACGCAAACACAATGGGTCAATGTACACCAACTGGGACTGACAATACTAAATTAGGAATGTTTTTATCTTTTGATAGGCAAAGTTGCGTTTAAATTGAGTTTAAAATTATAAAATGTTGAGCTGCGAGATATTTGCTATCTAATAAATAAACGACGAATAAGGAATGCGTTTGGCGTATGTGCGCATTATATTATAACGGTTTCATGGGCGCTAGTAATACGTCAGGGCTATTTTAATTTTCTTGAATTTAAATAGTGCGACAATTAAAAAAAACAGTTTGAATATAAAAATTGAGTTTGCGCCAAGATGTGCAGCTACAAAGTATTGTGCCATGGGATAAATTAAAAACATATAATCAAGTCGACAAAACAGCATTAATGTAAGATATTTACTTGTAAATATAGAAGATATTGATTTCAACATCGTAAAGTGATATTAAAACGTACTGGCAACAGGTTTCGGTACTTTAGTTTTGGATGATTTAGTATATTTTCAATCACAAACATTAAACATGTTATCGTTCAATAGATTATACAAATAAATTATTGTTTGCCTTCTACGACTTCTGTGTACTGTGAACAAACAACTATGAAATTATTGTTCATAGTAAATAAAACAAGGCAAGTATACTAACTTTAATAATTGTTGCACTGTGTTGACCTATATAAGGTCCATGTAGTTTTTTTATATATATAAGAGAATACTAGTAGAATGTGATAACCGACAGAGATTTACGTATGGCTGTACATTTCAAAACTACCCAAGTAAGCCTTCGAAAGCCTTCGTAAGCCATCGTAAGCCTTCGTAAGCCTTCGTACGATGCGTTGGACGTCCCTGCATACACGGCGGCCACAATAAACATGCCTACGGTTGGCGCCCGTCTGACGCGAAGTTGACGCGGTGTATGTACGAGTTCGTCGCAATTGTCCTTGCGCCGACAAATCGCCACTGCTTAAATAGCATATTCGCTCTCGGAAGTATATTTGTGGAAATGTTTTCAAGAACGAAATATATTTTTTCTGCTTGATATCTTCATCACAAGTAGACGTGATCGATGTTGTATATTGTGTATTTGGTACGTGAATGTCAACACTAATGTGAAGGCGATATCACAAGATACACGAACTTCTATTCTACAATTTCATTTAACATATTTACAGGTAGCATATAAGCGTCTCTTCTGTTGCGTTGCTAGATAGCTAGTGTGTATGGCTTAGCACCGGAGCGGGCTCTAGTGGGAACCCTTACACGTGGTTGATCACGTGGTTGTTATCATGTTTTGATAATACAACATTTACCTCTTCATAAATAAAAAGGAAATTAAAATACATGCATAAATAAAAAATAACAAGATTAAAATTCATGCAAAATTATAGACACGAAGTAATCTATGTAACGAGTTTGTACTGTATTGAGTCCTAAGTGCTTTTACTTATCAGTGATCATAACAATTATCGGTTATCATACTCTGCTCCGTAGAAGCGCGCATTCCTCTTAACTACTGTCCCAGACCGTGTTGCGTAAGAATTGTCTGAAGGTATGACCTGGGCAGGCCTTGCTGAAGCAGCTGATTGGGATTCCCTAGGGGTATTTGCAAGAATGTTGTAGTCAAGAACGTTGTAGTCTGGTACAGATATGTCTGATACATTTTCGTTAGTTTTGTGTAAAGCAATGCGATTTCTGCGATACACTACTCCTTCTCGCGTTTGTTCGGTGTAAGACCTTGGTCAGTGCTTTTGTATCACTTTTCCCGGCACCCAAATGTTACCCATCTGTATCCTAACAGGGTCATTTACATAAAGTGGCGGGAGGGATCTGACCGACTTATCGTAGTTCTGCTTGCCTCTCCCTTGAGTGTTTTTTTAACACTGTTTGACCTTGCGGGCATTGATAACCTGGGGACACAGTGCTTTGTTTGTAATTGGCAATACTGACTTAGTTCTGCGATTGAGTAACAGCTGTGCAGGGCGGTAGCCAAAGTTGAGTGGTCTGTTTCGGTACTCTAACAGTACGACATAGATATTCTGATTGCTATCTCTAGCCTTTTTCATGAGTTTTTTTTTCGCGATGCCTACACTTCGTCCGACTAAACAGTTTCCTTGCGAGTGTAACGGCAATTATGTGGAGTGTGTGAAATTCCACGATTTGGCGAAGTCTGCAAACTCAGTGCTAGAGAACTGAGTCCATTGTCACTATGCAGCACGTCGCAAATTCCGTTGCGTGCAAAATGTGTCTGCCATTTTCGAATTACTATGTTCGACTTCGTATCCGGTAAAAAGTATCTCGAGGAAATTCGAATAATGGTCCGCTGTCAGTAGGTTATTCCTGTTGTCAAAATGAAACAGGTCTGTTGACAAAACTTGGTAAGGCCTGTCTGGGAATTCTGACGTAATCATTGGCTCTTTAGCATTGGAGTCTCTTGAGTGAGACAAACTAGGCACTGTAAAATGTGCTCTGAGATTTGCTTTTGCACTCAAGGCGAAAATAAACAGTCTTTGGCCCGTTGCAGGGTCTTGGTCACGCCTAAATGACATATGTGAACCTGTCTGATCATTTCGGGCTGCAGAGATCTCGGAATTAGGAGTGTTTGACCTCTGAAATTAGGTCATCCTCATAAGAAAGCTCATCCCTATGATTGAAGCATTCCGTAACCACATTTTCATTTTGACCGAGACTTTGGCCAGCCATCGAGTATCGTCTGCTTCAGAAATTGCATCTGACTGTCGTCAAGAATTGCCTGTCTGATCGTTTCTAAACGTCTGTCCGTCACCAGCAGTTGCTTTCTGACCGAATGCACGTGTGTGTCCAATCCGTCAATTAGAGTAGGGTACGTGTCATTTTCTGAGTGTCTTGAAAAATAGTCTGTGACGGGTATGTCTTTATCACGCACATGCTCCACAGTGATGTCGTATTTTTGTAATGACAGAAGAAGTCTCTGCAGCCTGGGTAGCGCTGCCGATAGAGGCTTTTTTATGATTGATGAAATCGGTTTGTGATCACTGTGAACAGTCACGAGTCGTCCGCACGTCAGTTGTCGGAATCGCTTGCAACCAAACACAAATGCAAGTAGTTCGTTTTCAATGTTAGCATACAGCTTCTCACTTGTGGTCAAGCTTTTTGAAGCATACGCAATTGGCCTACCTTTCTGCCACAGGGAGCAACCTAACCCGTTTTGAGAGGCGTCGCATTCTCACACAAGGGGCTCTTTGGGGTCAAAGTAACCTCAAACTTGTGCATTCGTAATCACGGCCTTGATGTTTTCGAAAGCACGCGTTTGAGGGTCATCCCAGAGTAATTCTACCTCCTTTTGCAAGAGGCTCCTAAGGGGGCTGTTATCTCTGCGAGATTTGGCGCGAATTTCGCCAGGTAGTTGACCATACCTTGAACGTCTCTAACTCGGCTCGAGTTTGTGGGGCTTTTAGATCCGTAATTGCGTCTTGTTTTCTACTATCGGGTTTCAGACCTTGACTGGAAACGACATGGCCAAAGAATGGCACTTCAGTCGCACCGATAATACACTTGTCCGGGTTAAAACGGACACCATTTTTTAGCTATTTTGAGCGCGTTGAGCAAGTTTTNGTCAATGTCATGCACAGATTTGTGCGCACTCCGTTGTTGTCTACACTTAAAGGCAAAATGGTTGAGTTTGTAGCACTTTCTGCACTGCTTTCCGAAAGCAGGACAGGATTGTTTGTTTGGCTCATGGTTGTTGCCGTAGTTGTCACAGGGTTGCTGTCCACGGTGTTGCTGTTGTTGCTGTTGTTGTTGTGAGTACTGCTAATGCGGTGTCTAGCGTCGTTTCGATCCTGATTTCCGCTTTGAGGCGATGGCGTCCTAAGGTGTTGCCGTCATTGATGTTGCGCCGGTTTGATTGTAAAAAATTTTCATCGATGCCATTTGATGTTGGCGGTAATCAAAACTTTGGGCAATCTGAAATGCCTTATCGAGAGTCAGTTTTTCTCCCTCGTTGATAAGTTTTTCGTGTATTGTTGGTAACGATCACCAGTCTGTCCCGGATCATCTCATCTTGGATGTCATTGTCTTTAAATTGACAATCTTGCGATCTGAGGCGGAGTCGGGTGAGACTGTCCCTTGGACTTCATTGTAAAAACGAAATCTGGCCAAGATAGGGTTAAGTTTCGGCTGTACGTACGCTTCAAATTTCGTATATTGTGCCTCAAGACTTTTGTTTTCCTCCTCTGAGAGCTGCCAAGTTTGATACACGTCTCTCCCTTTGTCGCCAATCCATAGAAGAACGTAGGCGATTCTTTCTTCTTCCATTTTTGACCTTTAATGTCCCTTTGAACACAGGTTTGGTGTGACGTTCGAACTTCTCCCATGCTTCAGGTAGATTTGAACTCTACCAGTACATGCTGGGCGGTGTAATTTTAGATATATTCATTTTCACTGTTTAGTATTCCGCGCGTCGTTAACTATATCCAGTTTATATCCAATTCATGTGAACGTTAAGTCCGTTGTTCTGACACCATTTTGTAAATTGTGTATTTGGTACGTGAATGTCAACACTAATGTGAAGGCGATATCACAAGATAAACGATATTCTATTCTACAATTTTATTTAACATATTTACAGGTAGCATATTAGCGTCTATACTGTTGCGTTGCTAGATAGCTAGAGTGTAGGGCTTAGCACCGGAGCGGGCTCTAGCGGGAACCCTTAACACGTGGTTGATCACGTGGTTGTTATAATGTTCTGATAATACAACAATCGACACATCGTAAACGTTCGGCTACCGCAATCTTCTTGCGGTAATCGTGCTTTGTCTTTTCAAGGGAAATATCAAAGTGCGCCAAACGCAAGTCAGTCGTACGGTGCTCGCAAAGACCCTGTGCATCGTCCGAATAGACACTTTGCAAATGCTGAGTAAAACAACGTGCGTCCGAACACAGCTTTAGCCGTAAATCTGGTTGGTTTTGTTGGGTTATGTTATTTGCCAATAATATTCACTCCCTTGATACATTTAATATAAGTTTGCAGAATATAAAAAGGAAATTTAACAGCGTATGCGTGATAATAACATTTAATATATGTGTACAGTCAGGTAATGATGGAGCAACATACAAATTCATGTAGTAGAATAAATATATATTTACAATTGCTATGTGTGTCATCAACATGACCATGATAGTCAACCTCATCATTGTCGTAATCGTCGCCGACGCCTCCACCACCACCATCATCACCATAATTAATTGTGTAAAGACAATGATTAAGTGAATTCAGTTAGTACAACTTTGAAAAACGCAAATAACTTAAATTGTGATTATTATGATCAGTTCATACGATCAATATCATTAAAAAGAGTAAACTTTGAACTTGAAAAAAAATTCTAAAACACACTATAAGATGACTTCCATTTCTTGGAAAAAAAGTTCAATCCTGTATATGGTATCAATCACTTATAAGGGCGGTTCAACTAGGCATCAAAATTAAATGTGAAAGAGAGATTGCTGATATTTGAAAATAATATATATTGCAATATATGCCGGTGAAATTCAAGACAACACATTCGGACAGTTGAAATATAGAAGAACGAAACAACAACACGGGGCTAAGTTCGTTTAGTCAGTTAGAGTGATTGACGATTGCGAAACATAACCTGCGTCTAAGCGTTCTTTTGGAGAGCAAATAAGACAACACGAGACAAAACATACTCCGGAAATCGACGTGAATCTGACCGTGTTAGGCAAGAAATTTGTTTAAAACAAATGTAAATCGACTTTTGCATATCACAAGGGCTAATTTAAGTTAAAAGTCATGCATTTGAATTAACATATGTCCCGGCTAATATTGCAATAACTAATGGACAGTGTCAAAGTTTACTGACACTTATCTTTAGCATCGTTATGGGCTCATTAGGATTATGGGCATGTCAAACATGTATTCAATAGGTTACGGGAGCACACGTTATTGGTAACAACTTAAAAAAATGCATCTTTCTCAATTCCGATAAATCAAGTTCGTCAATAAAAAACATTTAATTAACTCTGAGAATCAAAATGTTGTTAGCGTAAAAGTCGTAAACCACCTATTTGGGTACGTGAATGTCGTAGTTTTATTGGGATGGGAAAGTATTATTGGAGGTTGATTTCCCATTTGTCAGATATTGCTCAACCAATAATCGCTCTAACATGTGTGATATTTTGCTTGACTGATCATTGCCAGAAAGCTTTTAAAAACTAAACGTATAATAGCCCCAAAAGAAACAAACACCTTCTTTTCCTTAGTATCTGATACCGTAAACAATATTTAACACAAAATATTTGATTTGTGATTTTGGAAGGTCTCTTTATTATTTGAGTAACCGAGTAATTTAGCACGATAGCAAAATACTCATACGGTGTATATTAATGCATATACTACCTTGATCATAACCTAAATAATGTTGGTATTACTCAATAACCTTGATAATGCGATTAAGTTAGACCATTCGCCATGGCATGCTACATCCAACATGCAAATTACGTATGACATTAGCTGTTTAACATAAGTTTTGGTATCTTGCAGGTACGGTATATTTGACTTCGGATAGTGGGTAGGTGCGATAATAAGAATATACCTAAACCTGATAGAGATAATTGTAATACAGTAAAAGCAGTGCTCAAATGAATATTAGGTTAAATCCCAAGGACCATACTAGGGGTACGTCGAAAGTTAACGATGCACATTTCGCAATTGCTTATTTCCTTTGTTCAAGACACAAATGCAAACATTGCGGATTAAAAAAGTCATGATGATCTAACACTGTGTCGCCTTTCATTTCTAAAACATATATTTTGCTTCAAATATGTTATATTTTATATCGGACTCTTGATTCAGAACCTTTTTTAGACGTGTTGCCGGTCAAGCTCAAAACCGAAGTACTTAAACTTACTATGAATTCCTATTTCAATTGTTCATCGATAAAACATAGTATGCAATCCATACCATAAAATATTGGTTCAGTTTATACGAAGATTTAAAATATTTCGCAAATAATTGTATCACTTGCCAATATCATGTTATCTTAGAATGAAGTTGTGTTTTATAAAAAGGATATACCCATTTTGCATGTGAAAAGAACTATGTCGTTGTGCAAGGGCACGATATTGGCTCTTAATAAATAATGTTTATTTGCTCACGAATAAACTGTCGTATTCAACGCAAAGGCTATTTTCATACGGAACGCCGAAACCCTAAACCCCAATGGTATAACCCATCCTACCCAGTTTACTGCAACACATAGACTCGTCCACTAAGTACAAAACAATATTGAACAAAACCGCATCTCTTTATTGACATAATTCTTGTAAATTCTTCCTTATTGTAAATCCTATATCATAATTATAATGTTAACCGTGTTGTTAAAGAAACCGTCGATAGTTAGAACATTTATCATGTGACCACTTCTTTTTATAAACATAATCCAATGGCTTTACTCAACGGTATTTTCGGACACTTGTGAATGATTGAAAACGTTATTGAAAAACCGGAACTTGGGTTATATATTTGAAAATGCTCCCATCGTTACTCGTTTTGGCGTTAACGAATCAACACAATATCTAGTTATTTATTGGAAAATAGGGTTGCCAATTTGTAATAACCCAAAACTACTGATTAAATAAGATACATTTGCGTTGGCACTCATAAAATAGCCTTTAACAAGGAAAAAAACACGATTTAAAATACTCGTAAAAACGCTCGCGTTCTAAACAATTAATAAGATACAACAACTGATACCAAAAATGACACCGAGTTTACCTTTTAAGTAGCAGTTAAGGTGAAAATAAATGACCACCACAGTTCCGAATCTAAGAGCAAACATCACCTTTTCATTTTATCATTAAATACCGATTTGATGACACTAACGTCGAATAATATTCTCTTGCTCAAGCGATGGGACAAAAAGGTGTGTGCGTTCGATCGCATGGAAAGTGTCGAACTCTAAATGGCAGCGAGGGGTGCTGAAGTTATCTTTTATATCAATGCATTCTTTATTTGGCCTGAACTTTTTTCGGGACGTTCTACATGACATATTCTATGTAAAAAAAAACAACATAATTTCCAGTTTATATGTTTTATTTCTTAATTTTAAAGTGATGTTGCTATTCTTATATTAATATTTATGATCATGACACGTTTATGAAGTCATAATGTGGTTAAAATAATCTTATAATTATTACTACGGCGACTTATTGCGTTAAAGATTGGTCTAATTAGTTAATTTGTTACACTTGCGTCTGAAAACGGCAAGTATGCATTTAGCTTGAATTTGCTGACTTCCTTTTTAGTATTTGCAGCAAACATAAACCACTAAATGAAAAGCTAGTGACCAATTATCAATTTGTCTGACAGAACAAAAAACAAAAATGCAATACACAAACACAAATGATAAAAACTCAGGTCACCGCTTCGGAACGTGGCGCGATAATCGTTTTCGTTTCTATTTTATTTTTTATATAAGTCTGTTTGGTTTGTGTCTTTTTACTTTTTTTGTTCGGGCATTGCTTGTGTGAAATTCATATATAAAATATAGCAGAAGTTAAATTGGAATTTGCACAATCGAACAAAGTGATAGTGAAAGTTAGTCAAGTGTAGTCATTGTTAAGAAAATTAACACGTGCGTGAAGCAAACGACAAGATAAACATGGACTATCCTAGGCAGCCGATTCCGGTTTCAAGGGTCATGATTAAATAAATACTGCGCACAGCTTTTATTAAATTTAGTGTCACCATTTTAACGTTAATTTAATATTTTTTACGCACATTTATATTACTATTAATTATGAATGCTTTTAGTGTTACAGCAATAGTGTTGCAATTTGCATCATTTGCATGTAAGTATATTTGTTTAAAAATCATAAATGGATAGGTTGTTAACTTCATAAAGTAGACATATAAATTTAATAAAAAATATTAAAACTTTTTCTATTTGAACATAAACGACTTACTCGGATTGTATTATTCGCTAACGTGACCAGTGTTTCATTTCTCGATGCCGATGCAAACTAACTAAAAAAATATACTAGTGTACGATGACGTGAAATATAATAGGTTATATGATTAAAAAATGTCGCTTACTGATGTAGTGGAAAAAGTGCAATAGTCTATGCAGTGCTTTCTATAAAAATAGTATGTTATTGAATTTTGTTATTTGTTGTCCATCTGTAAATCTATTGTATTTTTTTTGTTAAATTAAACATGTCAAACAAAGGCACCAAATTAAAGAGAAATGATCAAACCTTATCATTTCATTCTAGATCGAGGTGAATGTTCAGCTTATTATTCACCACTCATTCATCGCTAAGCTTGAAATAATACGGGCTTAATTTAACACGTATGTTGTTGATATTAGCCATTCTATTTTTGTCGGTTGTAGTAGTAATCTGAGGAATCGGTTATTGAAAATAATATTTAAATTGTATTAGTAAGGTTTCTAATACACTGATTTTCTTAACAATTTCAGTGTCGCAAGGACCATATATAAACATTCGAGCTTTATGTTCATCGAATATCGAATTTTCGTGTTACAGTACGGCTCCAAATGTAAAACTGATCAAGTTTTACAGGAAGCAAAACGTTAATTATGTTAGCACTGTTGTGATAGCTTATAACGATGGGGCATGCAACGTAACGTCATTGATTCCAACCGGATTACTTGAATGTATGTGTGCGGACAGACACCACGTGGTTTGTGAAGTAGCGAGTTCTTGGCTTGCCGACCATATTGGTCATTGGAAATGTGCAGTCTTTGAGAATACCATTCCTGCGTACAGCGGTACTGGTTCGGTCAACGTTTCTTGTAAGTAATACATATCATTGTGCTATGTTGCAGATCAATTTATCAATTGATTATTATTATATCAGTTTTGATTGATATTGATTATTGCTATCTGTTTCATTATGAATCATAACTGTTTAAACTAAAGACTAATTTAACATGCTTAAGCGTGATAATAATGTTTTCATCACAGCCACTCAAGATTGTTCTACATCACAAATATAAGACCATCCGTCCGATAAATCACTTACATCGATAAACGTGCCACAACACGATGAAGCTAAAACAACTCATGCAGTTCCCATCAAAACAGGTTGTAAACCATATCCTAATTGCATGTTAAAAAACAATGTTGTATGCTCACAATAACGTACAAGAGCTTAATTTAATTAATATACGCTCACCATAACAAACACATGAAATGTTATATCACGTCTCCAAAATTTGCCATGCGTTCCTATACGTTGCAGACGGTCTTATTTCAACGACTTTCGTATCGGCTTCTGACACTCAAACAACGTTTTCAACAGAATCAAGAACACAAGAACATGTTCCAAGCTACAGCAGTAAGTTACAACTCACGTATTTACAAAGTACTCAATACGAGCGACGCATTCTTTACTTACAATCTGAATAAAACAGTACATACTAAATGAAAAAAAAAGAAATATAGTTTGCTTCATATATATCTTTCAAACACGCAAATAAAAAATAACCATCGTGCCAAGTTTAATTTGTATATGTGTTGTATTAAATACGTTGGGGTATATTTTGTTTTGCTTAATATGTTGTTTCTTATTAGAATGAATACATAAAACTAGCTTAAATGACTGAATATATAAATAAAAAAATGCTATAGCGATACAGTTGGTCCTGTATGCTGCTGGGCCATTTGCTGTTCTTGATGTTGTACTAGTCGTGTTCCTTTGGAGGAAGAAATTTAGGAAGGTTAAACGGGAAAACGGTACGAATTTGAGTTTATCTGCTATGTAAATTAACTTTATCGGATGGGCCAATCATGTAGATTTAAAGCGACCTGTATATTTATGCTTATACATTCATATGGATAATTAGCGCATGCCGTTTTTATATAATGTCTTTGCGTGATCTTGTCAGAGATTCCTATCATGAAATAGTTTAATACCTAGTTGTTGGTGTATCTTTTGTAGCGTGTGTGAGTACCGACCGAATAGAAGAGGACGCCGATGGGTAATATTAAAATTTTACGAATTTAATATGATAATGACTTCGAGTGGAATTGAACATTTATCTTGTAACAAACGTAGTTATGTATTTTGCAATACATGTAATGCAATTTATGATGTCTGTTGATTGACGGGGAAATACCATTAACCTGTTTACATGTAAACAAGTGCTTCATTTGATGACAGGTTTAAACGCGTATCATTGTTTCAAAAGGGCGGGTTATCTTTATTGTCGTATATNATTAATTCATGTTTAGCTAGTGTGGTCATAAACTATAGTATTGCTACCGATGTTCCGACAATAACTGTCCCTCCGTCGGTAACCGTTCAGGTGCCTGTTCACATTTTCTGCAAAAACTCAACCCGGTAGCCGTTTACTTTTGAGATTTCTTAAAACATAGACAGGCGGAGTCCCCTGAACCAAATGCTAAGTTTCGGTCACTACTACATAGTGCTATAACATGGTCTCATTCAAATGAAATGGTGTGATATTTTTTACATTCAAAACATCTTGCTAGGCAAGTTCCAAACTTTAAGCTTTCTTTTCATTTATCGCGAAATCTTTAAGACTGTCACACTATAAAATGTCCTCCATTTTCAACGTTGGTTGTGTTCAAATTATGTTGCACTTATACACAAAAAGCTTTGCATAAATAAAATAATTATTGACCACATCACTGTTATTTTCTATAAAGCCAAGAAGAATAACACACATCTTAGTATAACTGGGATTCTTATTGTATTCTATGTTAAAATATATTGCTAACATTATTTGCCAATTTGGTCACTTGCTTTCAACAACAAGACTACCGGGCAAGTTTTTTTTGCCTGATAATGTTTCTGTAATTTAAATATAATCATAATTAAATCACACTTATAAGTGAGATACAATGAATATTATTGTTCATTTAGACCAACAGTACGCAGCAGCAGCCATTCATACGGAAATGTAAACTACATGTTGGGTAAGTGTTTATAAAGTTATAGTTGTTGTACACTTTGACCGGAAAATGTTTTTCATTTAATAATAAACATATTGAGATTAAAGGGTGCTACGAGTTTTTAAAACCGTATTAACATAAATTCCATGGCAACTTACTTCAATGACTTTCCCATTGATTAGTTACTAGAAGAGCTAAGTATTGCCTGCTACTAGTGTATCACCATTTCATTCCGTTCACCATGTAATTAATTATTTGTCATTTCAGTTTATTAAATACAAAAAAAAGAACTTTCTTGAGTATGGTACAAAATCGTTAATTCGTAATGTATGTTATACTAGTATGCGCAAAATTACTATCATATCCATTTCAATTGGAGGCCATAGTATAATTTTATACAAGGGGGCGCTTTCTACCATTAGTATCATAATGAGAAGTTCTGTTTCGAATATACCGTTCTTTTTTTTTTAATCTTTTCTTGATGCTGTGTAAACCTTAAGGTAACGAGCAACAAGAGCATTTGCAATAATTAATAAAAAATACATTATATTGCATATAAGATATAATATTTTTTTTTAAATTTGCTTTGTCTGTTTCAAAAAAGGAAACGAGATCAACATCTCAATTAGTAAAAATAGTGAATTGTCACTGACACCAGACCGAGGGGACGTAATAGTTACCCGACATACTGCTGGTAAGCAACAAGGCGAACAAAATTATATAACCTACTTATAATACTTCTTCTACTACTACTACATCTACTACGAACAGTAATACTACAGCTGCTACTACTTCTTATATTACTACTTATTATACTACTGATACTGCAGCTGCTACTACTACTACTACTACAACTTCAACTTTCTTTACTATTTGTAATACTACTTCTACTATACATTTCAATAATTTATTCTTTATTGAATTCCAGTATTTGTTTTTAATTTAATATGGCTCATCTTGAAAGTAGTATGATTTTATAACGTTTTTTTTCTATTTATATTTTAGGTGTCGACCCACCAAACCACTGGTAAAATTCATTTAGGAAATTACTACACACTTGATTGCAATTGAGAGTTTAAAAGCAAACATGGAATGTTGTCATTATTAATGAAACGACCACATTCAAAGATTAGTTCATTGATTTTATTTAACATTTAACATATCTCGTTCATTTTCACGGTTTGATTAATGATTGCAAAAATATGTTAACATAAAAATCGTATATGCTTGCTTTATTGCATACAATTCGATGATTTACAAAGCCAAACATGTGAACTAAAATGTACATATACAATTAAAAAATATATATAACAACATAAAGAAAAAAAATCGACATGTTTACTATGGTTCTGTGAATTAACATGCCAGCTCCTTAGCATATCGAACATCAAAGCACATGCATCGGCCTGTGTTTTGCTTTCAAGTCAACTCTCTCCTTATATATTTGATCTGAAACATAATCGAGAATAGCAGAACAAATTCATTTTTTTTTATTGTTTTGCATTTAAAACGCTTGATTAATTCCTCAATTGCAAATCATGATTCATTAGCCAAACACATTTATATTATATGTGTTTGTCCTTAGTTGTGTACTCAAATGTTGATACATTTTTTTCATTTTCGTTTTTGAATTTATGACAACAATCGGAAATGTTGCTATGCGCAAATGAGTAAGCATGTTAATTTCATACACGCTTATTTAATGTTATGTTTAATAATCCGGTAGTTTACCATTGCTTGAACTCGAAGACAATTGTGAAATTGAAGAGAATACTGAGTGCGGCGTGGAACTTGATGATGATCCATTGTACAGCCGCGTAAAAAGTATAAAGAAAAATAATAGGGGTACGTAATTAACTTTTATATCGTCTGCGTGTTTTCAAAATGAATAATTGTATACAAATTGTAAAAAAAATTGGTTAATACGTTTTAAGCTTAACATTTAACTGTGTTGATACTACTCTAAAAAGGTAAAATCTGCAATGCTCGTACTATAACTGAATGCCTTTTTAATTTGAATTGGTATTGCTTGTTATCAACGTTGACAAACTTTACTTCGAATAATACTTTCATTCGTGTATTTAATATTGTTTCTTGTGCACAACATGTCTTCATAGAACGTAATATATGTACGTGTATATATCATAAGCATCACACGCTATCCTTTTAACAAACTTAAATATACAGAGCTACCAACAGCATGTTAACGATTAAAGTGAGTGGTTATGCATTTGATCTGTAATTCATCATCTTCTAGACATAGTTATGAACTTCGTCTTTAATGTATGTATGTGTTGTGTTTTATTACAGCCAAACATGGTGGTTTACGACGGTACGTATATTGCTATCGGTCTTGCTATAAGTAAACTTTACCTACCCACCCCTCCCCACTTACACACAAAAACGTATGTTAATAATTAGGTTTCTTGATGTGAATAATTGGCATTGCTGGACAAGACTATTTATGTGAATATGTCGCGTTAATGCCAAATTGGATTTCGATTCGGGTAATCATAGTACGGCCACGGCCAAATAATGTGTGTGGGTAATGGTCATGACCTAACGTCTGTGGTGATTCTCCCATAATATATTATTCAAATAAGGCAAAAAGGTATTTGCTAGTATTCATTATCGCTTTACTCGACCACAGACACAGCGTGAAGAGCTCAATTTAATATCGTAATAAGACTGAAACATTGCTTAAACGAGGACATGTAGTTTAATAAACAACAGCATACTAACTAACTCAAGTATGCACTTAACAGTTGCGACACACTACCAAGCTAAAATTGATGAAAATATTGTTAAATTAAAAGCTTTTGTTCAGATTTTTCACCAAAACATATCACACTTTCGAATATAGATGATTCGTTTATCTTATTATCGAAATTTGTCGGTATTTTTGTGTTTATTTGTAAAGGTCAGGAAACATATTTCAAACAAATGAAAACTTAAACATTAATACGAATAAATAAGTTGTGCGTTTATATTGCAGCGCGCAACACGATATTGAGTCAGGCACTATTAAAAAGCAACTTTGCCTGAAAACAGTCGATAGTGACCCATATGAAGACATAGACTCAGTTGTCCAGGTTTTAACAATAGCTGATGCGGTTCATCCGTTCGACACGGGTTTTGAAACCATTGCTCCAAATCCGCTCTACACAGATGCTGGCGCAGTAAACCGGTTTGGCAACAATATTGACCCGTTGTTCCTTTGTGATACAGAACATACCAGGTCCCAGCAGGATAACAATTCGGATACTATTTATTCGGTTGTAAACAAAAATAGAGGTATTATTGATTTATCTGAATTGGAATATAAAGACTGTTCAAAATCCAGGCTTGTCCAGTTTTGTTTTGTTAACTTTGTTATTCGGTTTAAGCAGTCCATTTTTTTTTAAATAAATCTATTGATCATTCCTAATGAACAAAGGATATTTTATAAATTATGTAATCAATCTTTATTTCATAAATAAGAATTCAATGTGGATATGTTTTTCTATTTTCAGAACAATCGGACGACAGGTTGGTGTATACTTACACATCTAATTTAAATCTAAACATGTCATTATCATTCACATGGGATTAAGACATTCGTCAAAGGATTTACGTCATTTATCATGGTATCATTTTATTTTGTTACTTCACTAACAGTATTACCAAACCATTGTCCGTAGTTTAAAGATCATTTATCTTAGTACGCAATTTATGAAGTATCTTGTGTGACATGATTTGTGCGTCGGAAAACGCCAGTTTAAACTGGACTCTCTGGATTTTCGGGACAACAATTATGTCTTGTTTTTTGTTTTTAACAGTACAATATGGCGACCAGTCTCAATATTAAAGTGAGACTGCACGATTTTTATATGTGCTAAATTGTAATATATTGATAAAAATATGTTACAATAACACAAATTAGGCAAGAAAAGTTACACATTGAAGACGAATTTCATAACATGCAGCAAAGACACATTAGCGACGAAGATATTTCGTACATATTTTCCTACAATAACCGAAGCATTCGTCTTTTTATTAGGATCGGAGTTAGTGTTCGTGTGTCATATTATAGATATCGTTGCAGGAAATTAAAATGATCCTTAAAGCAAAATTGTGTCTTTGTGTCGTATGAACGAATCTGCACTAAAACTAAATTTAGATTCACATCGAACATGCATGATAAACATGCTGGCGCATTCGACTGTGCAGACATTTTCGATTTCAGAATTAAATATCTGGCTTATTTCGCATTTTTCGACACATGTTTTTCTTAACTTTTATTTTAATTTATATTGAAATATATGTATAATAATGTTTTTACACATTTTATATAAATTCATAAAATATTGACAAAATCGTGCAGTCTCACTTTAACCAACAATTTAAAATAAAATGAAGCCACATATATAATATATGATAATGTCAAATCGGCCAATTTTATGATATATCCCCGCTTCTGACGTCAATGTGTTTCCATAGTAACATAAGGTATTATTGCGTTGTACAGGATGATGCTGATACCATTATCACAAACCCATGCGTAAAACTGGAGGTCATGCTCTTTCCTTATGCTGATCTCAGAACGCGTGTTTTGCATTTGGTCTCAATTCTTGAAACTACTATAATAATATTCAAGTAGCACTACAATTGTCAAGTTAAAGGTTATCATGATTGAAGCACGCTGTATACTTGTTTTACACGCACGATAATTCGCAACTCACATAAGTGACACAACCTTGAAATATCTAGAACAGTCACAATCGAATTGAGTGTTTACAATGCAGTTAAAGTGTAGTGTACCATGTACAGTTAAGCATGATCGCGTGCTGTCTGAATGTGTGGTGACCTGGTGAAACAAATATATATAACGCTATCTCATGGCAAGATAACCGAGAATAATGTGATATTGAGTTTTATGATCAATGCAATGACACATGTTCTTATCGGCTGTAAATGGCACAGTGAATGCAGTATTTATGTGCAGGAACATAAATCATAAATTTTAGATAATGGCTGAAATTATTTCATCTAATTTTGAAGATCGACTTAAGGGTATGATAACCAAAATTAAAATGGTTAAAAACTAAATTTATGATTGTTATTTACTCATATGAAAGCTTGCGTTGGCAGAAAAATATCCTATCGATGCGTTTGGCGGTTTCACATCGTTTTTTTGTACGTGAATTATTATAGCATGAACAAGGCAATTGGAACACAAATCTTAAACTTTCAACAGTTCGCTTTTTATCCTTCTACGAGAAACGATACCGGCAATGTAAAGGGAACTTAAAACATAAAACAATTTCATCCATTGTATCCGTATCGTATGTTTTCTTATTTAACAATAACTGAAGAGGAATTTATAATTTAAGGGGACAATCGGAAATATGTTACATTAAAATTTTTAAAAAAGGAAGTTAGCTCAGCTATTCAGATAACAAAATATGAAAGAAATACACAAACGGAAACAAGTTAATTGATATAATATGAAAGTGTACCTTGTTTGACTGGGTTATTAGCAAATGTTTACTGAATATATACTCCATATGCAATAAAATAACTCCTTGGAAACAAACGTATTACTCGCCCATTATGGGAGTTTGCGTTGGATCAGGCTTTTTATATTTGCATACTCTAATTGGAAAGTTATGAAAACACATGATTACGGGTTTTGCTAAATAATTTTTGATTTTTTTTAATCAATAGTTCTTATTTTGCAAGCATAAACATTGTATTCGTTAAGATGTATGTGATGAAGATACACGTTTTACTGTACTCGTTCTTAACCAAAAAAATAATATATGTAAATTAGCTCTGCTTAAAAAGTATTTTACGTATGTTATAATTATAATAAGTGAAGCACGGTTCAACAATTTGTACTTATGTCGGGCTTTTTGATGGCTGAATGCATAATGCTGAATGCATATTCTTTCTTTTATATTTTGTTTTGCCGACAATACAATTCACGATGGGATACATTTTGCGGTCCTGTAACTTACGTCAATCCTTGGACGAATTTGTGTTTTGCAAAACGGGTAGAGCTGGACCGAACGTATATAATCTCGGGCCGTTATACTGATTGGGCAGATTATATATATCAGGACCAGCTCTGTCGTATATTACGGTCTAAATAGTTTGCAAACACGTCGAACTATGTATACATTTCTGTATACACCCAATGTGTAAAAAAAAAATACGTCAAAGGACTTACGTCATTTATCATGGTATCATTTTATTTTGTTACTTCACTAAAATTATTACCAAACCAATCGTCCGTAGTTTAATGATCATTTATCTTAGTACGCAATTTATAAAGTATATCGTGTGACATGATTTGTACGTCGATAAACGCCAGTTTCAGCTTGACTATCTGGATTGTCGGGACAACAATAATGTCGTGTTTTTGTGTGTGTTTTTAACAGTATTAAATGGCGACCACACTCAATCTTAACCAACGATGTTTAATAAAAGTAAGCCACAAATCAAAAATAAAAGCACGCGATAATAATTAAATGTCAAATCGACCGATTTGATGATAACTCACATTAGGGACCCAACCTTGAAATATATAGTACAGTCACGATCGAATTGAGTGTTTATCATGCAGTTACAAATGTAGTCTATCATGTATATCTAAGCATTATCGCATTCTGTCTGAGTAGCTGGTGACCTGGTGATTCAAATATAGATAACACTATGTCATGGAAAAATAATTTAGAACAATGTGATATTGAGTATTATGATCGACGCAATGACACATTTTCTTATCAGCTATAAATGTCACCGGGTATGAAGTTGTTATTTACAGGAACAAAATACGATTTAGATACAAGCCGAAATTCTCTCATCTTACTTTAAAGATTGAATTAACGTAATGATAACCAGAAATTTTAACACGTCGAATAACCAAATTTCTGTAATTTATTCATTTTAAATCTCACGTTGGTGATGTAAAAGTTTGCTGATAAATTCATTCTAACCGACTTTCCATATAAAGTTACTTTTCATTACGGTATATCCTCAAATGAGTTTTCAATTCTTGCTTTCTAAACCTGTTTGCAATATGTTTTTATCTGTAAGAATTCGATATTTTCGAATATACTTTTATGAAACTCAAGCCCCCCAAAATACATTTTATATTCAACAGCAATACAAAAGATAAGCTCTTGACGAAAAAGGTAAGTTTTTTGAACACCACTTCAATGTTTTGTGAAAAAATATCTGGCCAAGAGAGATATTTGGGCGTCCCAAAACCAGTTTAAACCCTCATGGCAATCTATACAATTGTTGTTTCAAGGCGGTGACCACAGTTTAATTCTGAGATATGTGAGTTTTTGTCGCTTGTGTAATTTTATGGCAAATGGGAATTTTTCTTACAATTTAAAGATCGTAAAATTCCGATTCTAAAATGCCGTATTTTTGTTTGAAATTATTAGTTTATATTGATTAAAATATCACGATGGTTAACGCCATTCTAAATTTTGAGATATTTACTACATCTAAATATGGTTGGAACTTAAAGCTACTAAAAAGTCTATAACTTCTACCTCTGGTCGTGTTTTCCATTTCATTTGACCAGGTTTGCAAAAACATATCAGAAATTCGTTGTTAAGCTATGGATAAAAATATATTAATATCTCCTACCCATTGAAAAAACCATACTTCACTAAAACCTAAGCTGTCTAATAAATCCTTGAGAGATTTAACCCAAGACTTTTTTTCTGGCTATATATCATGATCATGTAATAGCATATCGTAAACGAATTTTATGTAATTGACATCATCGGATTGTAATATTTTATACCAGTACTTTAAAACACAAATGATACGTTTATTTATTAATGGTACACGTCCCAGTTCTCCATAAACGAAGTTATTTTGTGTTTGCAACCTCACACCTAACACTTGTTTACAGTATCGTATATGTATTCTTTCAATCTGAACACTATTATTTAACCCCCATACTTCACAACCATAGCTTAGAATAGGTTCAATAAGTTTATTAAAAAGATCAATTCTATGATTTACTGAACACTATTATTTAACCCCCATACTTCACAACCAAAGCTTACAATAGGTTCAATTAGTTTGTTAAAAAGATCAAGTCTATGATTAACTGATATATCTGGGTATTTAACTAAATTATATTTCAGCTTGTGTATTGCTTTAAGAGCCTGTCCTGAGAGTGCATCATACGTTAATGAAAAAGAACCTCCAGTGGTAAATACTATACCTAGGTATGTAAAACTATTCATTATCTCTACAATATGTCCTTTGGAATAAAAATTTTAATTTCGTCTATTCTGTCCACCTTTTTTAAAAATCAATATTTTAAATGGATTTAAAGTATCTACAAAAATCATCAGTCTTTAATTTATCTGACTTGCATGGCTTTACCGATCCCTTTAATAAATTCCAATATTGTTTTGCGTCTAATAAACGGTTATGTTCTAAAATCTTTGTCTGCTCTAAATCATAACGATATTTATTTTTTCTTACTAAACATTTATAGTTGCTCCGGGATTGAACCATACAAATTCTATTTTCATCCGACCTGTCCGTTCTATATATGTTCAAGTTATTATAGAATTCATATTTTGCCCTTTGACACTCGTCATTAAACCATTGATTACTGTTATTATTACGATGTTTACCTGCAACTTGAGTGTTTATGGTCTTCTTGAATAAAGGTGAACAGACTTCATCAATTACAGTACAAACATTTTCTCAATAATTATCTTATGACGCCGAACTATTTGTAAGATCGATATCATTACATATATTAATCAAAGATTGAGAAGTTCCTGCATCATTGAAAGATTGTATATAAATATCCTTTTTGTCATTATCCCATTTGAATACGTGCGGTACTTTATCGCCCTTATTTATAACACTGTCATTAAAACAACATTCATTTTTAACAGAAGTCATGTGAAATTGTACTACACAGTGGTCAGATAATAAATTTGGATCAAGTACTTCAAACTGATACATGACAATAACAAAGGCGTACACATAACCAGATCAATAACACTCGATCCTCGACTCGTTACACAAGTAAACTTTCCTATTTGACTATCGATCCCTACTCTACCATTTAACACTTTTAAACCAGACATTTTAAAAAAATCAAGTAAACATTTACCATTCTCGATTACATTTTTATCTTGACTTATCCTCGGTAAAATAGTATCTACAACATAATCATCTGGTAATAAATCAATACGGTGTAAATCATCATTTTCGACATAATCAGGTTTACTACCAATTCTTGAATTAAAGTCACCACAAACAATAAACTCACAACTGTTATTAAAACTACATTGAAATTGAATCATATCGTTCAAATTAAATCAAATATGCTTTCATTAACAAACATTTCTCTGCTACTTCCTTTCGGCACATTTATATGCAAAACAGAGTAAAACATCGCTCTTGCTTTTAAACAAATTGCCTTTTAATTTAACCCATATAAGACAATCATCGTTATTTTTTAAAAATTCAACATCGTTTTTCAATCGATCAGAGATAATGATAATTATCCCCCACTATCTCTTTTTGAGCCTTTTAATTTAACACTTCTGTTTAATATATAAGAATGAAACCCATCCACAGAATAATCGTACAGTTTATTCGACCATGTTTCAGTAAATAAAAAAATGTCATTTTTTGCAAACAGTTCTTTCATTTCGACCGTCTGTAATTTATTGAACCGTTTTCCAACTAGTCCCTGTACATTAAACATACTAAGTCGAATCCCCGTGTTCTCTCCACAGCTGTCATATTTCAGGTTCAATTCATCGCGCTTTTTGCGTTCTGTGTCCGTGTGTTATTAATAAATAGTACCTCTACTTGGTAATATACCAGTCGTGATATTGTCACGTAATACATATTAAACACTATCTTCGAAGAACTAATAAGTCGCACGAAATTTAACAATATAGATCAAGGGTATTTTAGTATAAACTATAATCATAAAGACATTCATAACATTGTTATCATCTCTAAAATGATTATTATTGTATGATTGAGTAAACACAATTATCACATTGGATGTTAAAATCATACGTAAATTGTTACAAATTATCTTTAAAATGATTATTATTGTATGATTGAGTGAACAATATTATCATACTAGATGTTAAAATCATACGTAAATTGTATAGAAATTAGCCTCAAAGAATACGTTCAATTATAATTATAAAGTTAAGGTATAAGATTATTATAAAGTTAAGGTATAAAATTATAATTATTTAGTTATATACAATATTGTATTTAAGAAAAAATGTAAAGCAGCAAAACTTAAACGCTAATTTTGTAAATTGTAATTTAAAATCTATTTGTCAAATGTCGCAAATTGACCTACAAAAATAATGAGTAACGCAAAAGGTCTCCGAGAGGGGAAATATAATGTCAATAAGTGTTATAATCTCAGTCGATTTCGTTCGCCTCTAGCCTAGTCATGATGTAAGCAAGCCAAAATGAATGGTTTTTATAGCAAGTTTCACCGGTGTAGACCGAGATGTTGACATGTTTTTATGATATGGTTACACTATACTAATAAGTTGTTTCCGGTTGTATTTCCGCATGAGCGGGTATAAAACCAGCGGCTAGAAACGTAGAAGCAGACTAGGATAGGCATTTAGACTAAGAGTATCTTTGCTTGTTGTATTAATTGAAATTAGTACTTTATTTGATATGGGACCGCTCAGGTCGTTTTATTGAAGTTCTCGAAATGTTATTTAATAAGCATATCTTACAGATGGATTTGGATGGATTTTGTAAATGTCTTGGAAACTATATGGACTTAGCAATTTTGGACTTGAACATATTGTATTAACACTGAATAAAGAACGCATAACTAGTAATTGAGTTATTTGTGTATGCGTTATTACGTTACAATATTTAATCAATATAAACTAATTATTGTAAAAAAATACGGTATTTTAGAACTTCTCTTTTTCGTCATTCGCGGTTTACAGTCCCTTTAAACAGTTATTTAACATGGAGCGATACTAAAGTAGTGCGAGTCGTTTCATTATCGTTTTCTAGTCAATTTAAGGGTTCTGGAGGCCGTTTTATCCACAATTTACGACCAGTCGTACGCTACGACTTACCTAAATACCGACGCTCCGGGTAAAATGCGTTTCATCAAACGAAACGTTAATGACGATTACATCAATATCATACATAAATATACTACTTGGTAGAGGCATCCGTAAATAAACGTAATGGCGTTAGTTTTTCTCATCGACGATGACGGGAGACGAAAAATACCAATACCAAGGCTTTTTAGGGAGAGAATTGTTCTCGAAAACCTAAGAGATGAAGATATTGTTTCGAGATATCGTCTTAGTAGGGACGTAATCGAGCGTTTGTTGGTTTTGATCGGGGAAGACATAGCACCCACTTGCCGACGAGCTCATGCCATTGATCCCGTAACGCAGGTATGTAAATAGGGCGAAGAAACCTTTGTTTTACACCATTCTAATTATAAAATTGTGCTGATTTTCATAGAGCAAATAAGAAGAATTTAATCCCAAAACTTTAGAATACTTGCTAAGTACCACAATGGAAATATAGGTTTACTCATTTTTGTGTTATCCTTGGTCTATCTATCTTTCTATCTATCTATCTATCTATCTATCTATGTGTTTACATAGCATTTGACAACACAATGACTTGGTTTATGAAAAACATTTGAAACTATGAGTGTTTTATCTGTGATGATTAAAAGCTTACGACGATAATTAAGTTTATCTTTAGTTGTTGTGTTGCTGTATAAATTAGTTATGTTTAACTCATTCTATTGTTGGTCGACGTGTATTTATCGATGTAAATACATGAAGATTGATTTACCCCACCCGCTAATGTTGAACTTGTAATACTTGTACAAGTTGTGATTGAACAATACTTAACCACGAAAGTATGGACAATCGCATGTTTATCAAGCGAGTCTCCCAAATAAAATTGAATGGTGTAGCTTTTCTTTGAAGCAAATGAAATTATCTATTTTGAAATTCCTATTTTATTCATTCATACTTATAGTTATAATATCATGATCATTAAAATGAAAATGAGACTCCCATAGCCTTTGATAATTTTTGCTGTGGCGGCTCTGGGAGTCCATATGCACCCCTTCGTAAACCCAAGTGCAATTCCCCGCAGCTGATCAGTGCGCATTCCTAAAAAGACGTTGTTCGTAACAAATTGAGGAAAGCAATGAATAAACTTCAAAAACATGTTAAATGTACCTGAATGGCAACCTACGGACGTTATTCTTTGCATGCACCCTACAAAAACGACGATGTTTCAACACACTATTCTCGTTGACATTTTAATATTGAAATTTGGAACAGTGTGAATATTCGAAAATCGTTGTCAACTTAGGCTACATCGTGAATCACGAAGAGCAAACGATTGGTGTACTGCAACCTTAACGATAGCGACACTTGAAGTCGGCAACATTGATACAGTTTTCCAATATGGTGGATAGAGGAGCGTACGAAAGATAAACAAACTAAATAAAACGCAATTTCTTCTTGCTTTAATGGTACCATTTGCATGAGTTTGTGGTTAAGACAGGTAAACGTTTATAAGTTTTTGCAGTTTCAGTGTTCATTAACCCTTGCATTGGTGATCAAATTTTGCACATTTTGACAATAGACGGCGCATTGCAACTCTCAGCTATAAAGATGAGAGTTGAACGATTGCAACTAACAAATCACAATAATTGTTTCTATATTGTTTTCATTTGCTAACAATGTGTTTATTTGTTGAATTTAATACTGCCTTGCCCAATTACGCAATGCTATAAATCTGCAACCCAATCCAAAGTATTTAGTTTTATCATATTGATATTGATGTTGCATGTTTTTCTACATGTACTCATTTTTGTGCATTTGTTGTCCCCTTCTTTTGTGTTGATAATGTGAACATGAACAATTGTATTAATATTTATTCTGTTATTTCTAGATTCAAGAATCATTGAGGTATATTGCCAAGGGAGATTTTTACTCCGAAGTTGGTGATATCCACGGATTAGCAGATCAAGCTTCTCTCGGATTTTTCATAAGTTCATCGCAGCTGTAAACCAAAAAAATAAAAATATCAGGTAACTGTCTTAAACTTACAGAATTATTCCAATAATGAACTTTAAGTCTCAATTATGTTTTTTGGTGCTTATAATTGCATGCTCACGATATAAATATGATAAAGTTTTTTTGTGCTATGAATGAAGAAGATTCATTCAATCTAGAATTAACCCTAGGTTCATCATCTTGACCTCTTTCTGATGTTTTCTTCCAATCAGATATGCCTTTTGCTTATTTGTATCATTGTCTACTTGTTTGTTTTTGGTAATATAATAGCAATAAAATAACCAAGGCTAATATAAATAAAACTGTTTTGTACCAGTGATTTTTATGCCCCCGGTAGGATGGCATATAATGATCGCACTGTCCGTCTGTCCGTCCGTCTGTCTGAAATTCCGTAACACTATGCGTTTAGGTTTTGCGTTTTGGTTTAGCGGTGTTTTTTTTTTGTTTTTCTTTTTTTTTTTTTTTTTCAAAGCGGCGCAGTAGGGGGCATTGTGTTTCTGACAAACACATCTCTTGTTTTGTAGTATAATATTCTTTTTTCTTAAGAGACAAAAGTTTATCCAGATTTGTGTTTATATCACGGAGGATGTCATTTCTGGTTCTGGACTCCTTAAGCATGTCTTCTTAGGTTTTCGTCAAGCTTTGTCTACATGCTTGACACGTTGCTGCAAGTAAATAAATGTAATAGTTTAAATTGTATGTATTTAACACAATTATGTAATAGACAAAACATGCAGCACGTTCATGGATCAGGCATGTGTGGTTGTCAAATATAACACAAACCAGTCTTAATAAGACGTCAAATCTACATGAGCTTGTTTTGGTTCTTAAAGTTTTTGTATTGTAAAATATAGAATAAAAATTATGTTTTGTAAAAAAAAAAGAATGTTTAAAAATGAGTCACACAAAACAAACACATACAACTTACTTTCAGGTCTATCCACCTGTGTTTAGCCTCATGGATGGTCATCCCTCATATCCCTGGGCCCACTGCGTTGATCCTACATTGAATTAAATAACATTTAACATCACATATCTGAGAAATAAATTATTTATACCATGATACAGTCAGCACGGATAAAAACTTACTTATTACAAAAGGTTGCCTGCGCGGAAAAATTATCTTTAGAATGTTGGTTGCCGGGCTAAAGAGTAGCAAGCCCAGAACCATTTACAGTACATGTCATGTGAATCTTATACTTTCTCAAAATAAAATAATAGAATATTTAAAACCAACATTGCCAATATTATAGACTTTCGTGAAATATGTATCATATTATATTTTATTATTTTCAAATATTATTGTGAGCCTAAATTGAATCATTTCCTAAACACATGAATATTATTAGACTGATAATCCATTAACACCACAAAAGTTTTTATACATAGAAAGAAAGAAAAACACGATCGTCTAGAAACACTGTTTTACTCATGAATAAGAAAATACGCGATAAATTCATTCATTATCAACAATTGAAAAAGTTGTCGACTAACATTTCCACCGTTTCATTCCAGAAAACATCTGTCTTTATTCCGTCCGTCCGACAGAGAGTGACTGCTTAATAGCAGGCTGTATCATTCAGCTCATCTATCTACATGTATTGTCGTTTAAGACAAAAATCTGACAGAACACGCGAAAATTGCGTCAAGAAATTGTTCTCAGACTGCGTCACTAAGTTTATCTATTACAAAATACGTATATTTATGTATTCGTATGTTATGTATGTTGCCTTTACGATTTCGTTGATGAAACGTAGTTTATGTAAAATCGTGAACGACTACATTAATCTCGATGCATAATTTACGATCGTATATAAATCGCAAATATTGATGAAACGGCCTCAAGCACAAAATAACACAATACATAAATGTAAGTTAACGTAGGTCTATTGTTAGAGTATTAATGAACTGTCACTGGCGAATAATAAAACGATAATTCTATGCGGTTAGTTCTAAACTAGTCGTTAGCCATTAGTTGCAGTAATGTGTTAGAATATATATACAGGTATGAAACACAATGTTGAATAAAGAGCAGTACAATCATTGTTTCTTCAACTTCAATGTGCCCTCTTTAGCTGAAAGACCTTGTTAAATGTATAAAATGTATTAGAACTCGGGACTTTATGGTTAATAGTCCTTTGCTGAAACAAACATGCTTTGGAGGCTTTCGTTAATTTTCAAATACACCTTTTACATTAATAGTTTTAGGGTCATTAAAATAACGAAATAATTACTTACATACTGACGATAACTCATAAGAAAGTTAGATGTCAAACTGGGTAGGGAAAGATTTCTGATGGAGCCACATGTAAAAGTTAACAAAACGAACACAAACGCAAGGATCCAGACACTGCAGAAATATAATGGGATAGGAGGCGTTCCATTTGTGTTTTTAAAGAAAAGCAACATCCGATCAAGACAGAATGCACAATGAAATATAAGGAAGATTATGATGAGTGGTATGTTCAACCATTTTATTATTTAAATATGTAGATTTGATGTGTAATTAAAATGTGAATTGAGTTGCGATTAAATTACGAATTGCCGTTTGAAGATAATACAATTGTACATAGCATAGGATGCATGCATATGATATTTGCAGGGTAGTGTTTGATGTTTTTTAGAACATTGCTATGTGGTTTATTAAATATTTTGGTCCGAACATAAGTGCTGTACATATGTTTAAAAGTGTGTTTAATAAGGGAAACTGTGCTACTTATGAAGTTAATTCCTAGGTCACTAGTAATATTGAAAGTTAATTTTAAATTTACATATGATTTTCAAAACTTGCATCAGTGTTTCTAAAACAATACGTTCTAAAAGATATATCATTTATCACATTTATATTTAGTTATTTTGGTTACATGGCAACACTTATATGACTTTATATATAAGAGGATTAAAATGGAAACATTAATTGTTAAGTTTGGTTGATGATTAATGCTATAAATGCGTTCTTTTGTACAAGTTACTATGTCTGTTATTTATTAAACATTACTCAAATGCAAAAAAAAATATGTACGATAGGTAAACGCATTTTATGCATAGAAAACGCATTTTATTGTTATATTTTTGGTTATTAATGACATTATTAAAATATGTATATTACAATCTATCCAAATTTATATATTTATTTATGTTTCATAGACTTATTCATTCTATACTCTCAAAAAAAAAACATCATTCATTAGCAGACACAATTATCTGTAGGGGCACTTGCCATGTCTTTATATTAGGATGTTTCTTTGTGCATGTGGTAGGGAAAACATTGTTGTTTAACAGAAATTCACTCTTTTGCTTGAAGGTTGGAGACTACATGAGACTTTGACAGATGGCGGGAAACCCTCATCCACTGGTACGAAGCCGGTAAATAGATGGCCCTAAAACAGTGACCGCTGATTCGCGTCGAGTTCTTTCTTGCAAAACGCATGACCCCCCTTTTTTATTGTTTAAATCAATTCGGCTTGGAGTGCTCTTCGAGAAAAGGTATGGGTATGAGGGTCCCTATGCGCAAAAGTTTGACTTTATTTTTTGTTAAAGTTATTGCTTTTACATTGAATTTGTGTAGGAAATCTTTTAGTATATTGTGACCTAAACTAACTTTTGGTAAAAAATGAAATATCATCTGCAAGTGCAAAATATGACTGGGAAAGCTGATTTTTGGTCATTACTTAGCAAAAGAGAAGAAAATAAGTGCATTAAATGCATGAATTCAGACTATTTGACCTAAAATAATTGTTTTTCAAGTTGACCACCCACCCTTATATAGCCGAATAAGGGCTAAATTGCTTTCCGACTTAAATTCAAAGGCATTTTGGTTGACCGTGTAGCGTTAATGTGCTACATGAAGTCAGAATTCAACGCCAGGGACTCCGCAATCCAGTAACGCAACAATAGCTTGTGCGTAAAGCATGAACATTCAAACAGAGCCCCATTTCACCTACATGGAATGGCGGACATTTTTACAGTTTGGACAGTG
>VMBQ01003040.1:0-87442 GCA_007657795.1 Dreissena rostriformis
AATTTAATCATGGCCCTAATCAGTAATCTCATTATGACATTAACCGTAAATCTGATAACGGATTTATATGGAAAACAGAAACCTGGGTCAATCTGGCCAACATATCTTTTTCATATTTAGCATTGCACAATTCTGAAACTCAAAACATTAGTGATTTAGTTCAAATAATTCAAATTGTTTTCTAATAATTGAATGGTCACCCAATTGCGTGTGACATTGCAGCTTCTTTCCTCACCAGTTTGGGAATGACAATGCTCTGGTACTGGGAAAATTAGTGTTGTTTTCTTGTGCTTGTATTAAGACCAGTAATGATATGTGATGTCTGCATGCATTTTGCTTCTCATGAAAACACAGCACACTTCTTCTGTTCCCCATTCTTACACGTAATGAATATAAGAAACAATGAATTGTAATGGAAAGCAATCGATAACAGCACCATTCCTTACCATTTAACAATAACTAATTTAATTTGCGGTCGATACTTGGATAAAACACGCCGGCACAAAATCTTCTATTAAGAATGGGTGCTGTATTGGAAGAAGAAGAAAAGAAAACAAAAGTAAAATAATAGTACTTCGTCAATATTTTAAGGTTCTGTTATCGTCAATATTTTTAGGTTCTGTTAACGGTAATGGATTCTCTGAATTGGGAAAGAGGATAAACCCCTCACTGTCTAAATGACATCAGACTTAAATTGTCAGTGTGATCATAACTTTTGGTGCATAGCTGTCAGCATAATTGGCTTCTAATGAAAAAAAAATTGTTTTGAATATTAAAATACAAGTTTAAATGTCAAACATTGTGCATTTTTTTTTAAAGAAGCTTGAATGATATAATACATTCTTTGGCCCATATTATTCTGCATAAAGCACCTTGCCTCTAGGTGACCTTGATACATCTTGAAAATTATAAGGTTTTGCGCTTGAATAATTGAAGATTCAAGCATAAATTTATGGTGCAAACTGATTTTAATTATTAAGTGGTCCCTGGGAGGCCTGAACACTTCATGTAAATGTATGGGAAATTCATTGGTTGTAAATCATTAAAAGACTCAAATGAAATGTTCAATTTGCCATTCTGTAAACAGATGGGAGCATGAAATCATGTACAATTTCTCTTTAAAATACTGTTGTCATAAATTTAAATAATTCTGGTTTTCAGCTTACCTGAGCACAGCTCATGAGGAACTTTAAGCATATTGCTTGCGTTAACCTTTTTTTATTACGCCTTCTCCTCCGTAAATCCTTGGAAGACCTTCTTTCAAAGTTATTCAAATAGTTTCTGTTGATTGTATATATTTTATTATATGTTGGTCACTAGAGCTATAAATAGATTTAAAAAATGAAAACTTGAAAGATCTTCTCTAAAACAACAAGGGTTTGGAATTTTAATATTGGGCATGTAAAATTATTGAGTGGTCCTCTTCTAAATTTGTTCAAATCATGTCCCTGGGGCCAAATCTGGCAACACCCCAAGGGTCACATGATTTATGTAGACTTACCTGTATATAGTAAATAAGTGATAAATCTTAAACTGTACGGGTCAAGGGTTTAATATCGGGTCTGTAAAATTGTATGGTTGTCCTCTACAAATTTGTTCAAATAAGGCCACTGGGGTCAAAACTGTCCCTGCCTTGGGGGTTACTCGTTTTCCTTACATGTATGTTGTGAAAACTTTAGAAATCTTCTCTGAAACCGCAAGAGAGAAAAAACCTACATGTGGTAATTTTGGGCAGTCGTATACTTCATGGGAATGGGGCTGAATTTCGACTCTGAATTAGACCACCCAAAAAACAAATTGATATTTGAATGATTTCTATTTTGAATTTTGTATTTTGATTCATAATAGTATTCTTTTGTATCTTATCTAAATAAATTTACTTAAGGTAAATACATTTTGCCTGTATTTGCATTTTTCTGAAGGTACATTTAAATGTTCAAAGGGGGTTTCATTCTTAACATTGACCATGTTTGTACATAAATGCGGGAACCCAACTATTTAGCTCACTTTGATTGACTTTCAATAGCATGACATTATCAGTGTGTGTCAACAAATCTTGTTGAATACTGGTATTGTTATTGCTCAAAGTAACAAATGATTCACGAATCGTAAAAGTCAGAATTTTATTGGGACACAATAAACCCTGTGATAATGGCTAAAGAATTTGTATCCTTGTGGACAATTTGAGGTTATTAAGTTCTGCCATGTTAAAAGCATACAAGTTATTTGTTATTGGAATTTGTATACATACCTTTTTACCTGGCCAAGATCATTTGCTTGTACGTTATGAGTTCAATAGATGTATTTATTTTTTGTAGGTTGAGATCAATAGATGTATTTTGCTTTTTTGTAGGTTGACACATTCAGATCCAGAAAAGATCCAAAGTTGAAATACAGTGATTTGTATGATGGGGTGTTTCTCAGTGATGTCATGAAGCAAATGTAAGTATTGATAAGAGATTAACCCATGGCATGTGTGGGTTATCGACTTACATTCTTTACTGAAAGGAATTAATGCCTCATAAATGTATGCATTTCAAGGTCTCGCAAGGGAAAAATAAATGTTCTGAATACTTTTTATCTGTGAATGGCTCATCCTGAGGATAAATACGGTAGTAAAAGGACATGTTTTTGCCCTGCCCATAACTTGTATTTGATGTGATTTTGAGATAAATTTGCTCAAAATTTAATGATCGTTTTATCAAGACATATTGAGTGCAATAACCATGTCACTCTTTTTGAAGTCAAGGACACAGTGGACACTTGAATTTTTTGCTTATTCCTTTTATGGATAGAGTGAAAGAAGATTTTTGTGTCCGCATCATATTAATAGGACCTGTCACATGCAACAACCATCTTGCTTGTTTCATGGTCATAGCCATAGTGGACACTAAAAGTGTTTGATTGCATACTCCTTATTTGGATGTAGTGAAAGAAAATGTTTGTGTCTGGCCCATACAAGGTATGCATAATGGGATTTCAACATAACTTGGCAAAATAAATTGGTATAAAATAATCATCATATCACGACAACATGGTGAGTGCAAAACCTTGTCGCTTGCTTCAAGGTCAAGGTCACAGTGGACATTCTGGGTTTGTGCATATTCTTTATATTGCCAATAACCTTGTTGTGCTTTATGGGATTTGGAAAACATTGGCACAAATAATCATTATATCTGGACAATGTGTTGCATGCAACAATTATGTCTGTCGCTTTCAGGTTAAAGTGCATTGCACACTTGAAGTCATGCATAGTCCTTATAATATGGTATTAGCGATAGTAGATATTAATGTGACTGTCGATTCTATTTTTTCAGGGCTGTCTCTGTCCATCAGGGGAAGGGGCAAGGGGCCCTCATCATGGGCTCATGAGNATTATCTATAAAAACAGTAGCCTAACGGGGGTGTCAGTTCTTCCTTACATGAAGAATTTTGTCAATACAGATGATTATATTATTATTAAAGGGTAACTTATTTATTTTCGATATTAATAACAATATCGGACCAAAATGACGTTAAATACAGACTGGAAATAGCTAACACGTTAAAAATATAGATAGATGAATATATTTCTTGTTTTCCGGAAGTTCTTAATGTAAACAACACAAAGGTTTCATGCGACTAAATTTATTGTTATAACAACACATTGTTACAATGTAGGCATTAGGAACCAAGTATGGTGCTTGCTTAAAGGTTAAGATCACATATGAGAAATAGACTTTATGTGAAGCAAAAGTCACAAAGGCTGGTACATACATTTGGTACTCAGTGTTAACATTATGTGTTGCAAACAACACTCGTTTATGTTTCCAGTGAAATTCAGCGGGGGCTACCGTCTCCTTTGAACACATTTCTAGTTGTATTTGGTTACAGATTTATGGAAACCAAGTCAGGGTTTTCAAATTTTGGGTGGAAATTAGTGGGAACCTTCAGATTGGGAATTTAACATCAAAAAAGGAAATATTTTTTTCTAAATTTACATGTAGCTTGATTACATGTTAATATTCTACTTTGATATAAAACATGGATGGCTCCAAATTACCACTCGCTCATGCCCAAAAGGTGAGTTAAAATCAGTTTTGTGAGTACTTTTGTTGCAGCTTGCAAAAAAATCATAACACTTAAAAATATGTTAACATTTTTACCTGTCATTTTCAAAGGCATAAACTCACAGATGGGAGCCGGGTAAATAACCCCAATTCAATCTGATCTGATGGGCAACCTGCAGAGATGCAGAGATTCAAATCTCCATAGCATTTGGCAGTTGAAATCGCTTAGCATGCATCAATTTAAATCCCTGCAGCTACATCAATTGAAATCCAATAGCATCTGTCAATTGAATGCATGATTAAAATCCCCATAGCCAGAATAAATTGTTATCCATGTAGCATGTCTCTGTCAATTAAAATTCTCTGTAGCATGCATCAATTAAAATTCCCATAGCAATGAATTATTTGTATAGAGGAGAAAAAATACATGACATAAGACAGTGCATGTATATTTAAACTTTCTTTATGATGAATAATGAAAAGACAGTGCATGTATATTTAAACTTTCTTTACCATTAATAATGAAATTATATGTTTCCAATATTTCTTCGTCCTCCAGGGCCCTCGTTTTGCCGTTTTTGGGGACGATATTCGGCCCCATTCCCCCCCCCCCTTAAAATAGTATTCTTTTTTCCCCTTTTTCAGCTAAAAATTCCCCCTCCATTTTTTATTTTTTTTATACTTTTATACCTAAGTTGTCAGCTGGTATCATGCTATTAACCTTTGATTTAATGTATATTTATGTAAATTACATTAAAATATATCAATTTTAAGCGTTGAATGGTTGGTGAAAAGATCTTCTAAAACTCCTCTTTTCGCCCAAAACGACACGAAATTCCTCCCTCTAAGGGCCCCGGCCCCACTCCCCCAAAGTGTAACAAGGGTCCTGTCCTCAATTGATTTTTTTTTATAATTTCTTCTGCAGTACTGTCTGTCCCCTTGGATGCTTACATGTACTTGATTTGGAAACAGTGACCATTTGTAATATTGAAAATAGTTAACCTTGCTACCATGGATATTTCACATCCATTTCACAACATTAACCTTGACTGTGTTTCAGAGATCCGAGACCTGCATATCAGAATGTTGTGCGCAAAGTTAGAGACGCAAACATGAGGCATCAGAATTGGGATCTTCTGCTCAAAAACATTAAGGCATATTATTCTGTAAGTCTTAGGTGTTTGTGTGTTATAAATACTGTGTAACTTAACTTTCAGTACCTTAACCCTAAGCTTAGTAACTGTTATATAAGTCGCTAAACTTACAATAGTTTACCAATAGCTTTAAAAAAGGAAATTTTTACTTTGTAAATGTACAATCAGTCCCTTAACTTACTGTAGTTTACTATGAGCTTAGTAACTGTTACTTTAATTATACCCCCATTACCATTGGTAATGGGGGCTATATAGGAGTCACTTTGTCGGTCGGTCTGTCTGTCGGTCGGTCTGTCTGTCGGTCTGTCTGTCCCGCTTGTCCGGGCCATAACTATGTCATCTATCAAGGGATTTTAAAATCATTTGACACATTAGTTCACCATCATTGGACAGTGTGTCGCGCGAAAGAATTACGTCAATATCTCCAAGGTCAAGGTCACACTTTGAGGTCAAAGGTCAAAAATGGCCATAAATGAGCTTGTCCGGGCCATAACTATGTCGTTCATCAAGGGATTTTGAAATCATTTGGCACATATGTTCACCATCATTGGACGGTGTGTCGCGCGAAAGAATTACGTCAATATCTCCAAGGTCAAGGTCACACTTTGAGGTCAAAGGTCAAAAATGGCCATAAATGAGCTTGTCCGGGCCATAACTATGTCGTTCATCAAGGGATTTTGAAATCATTTGGCACATATGTTCACCATCATTGGACGGTGTGTCGCGCGAAAGAATTACGTCAATATCTCCAAGGTCAAGGTCACACTTTGAGGTCAAAGGTCAAAAATGGCCATAAATGAGCTTGTCCGGGCCATAACTATGTCGTTCATCAAGGGATTTTGAAATCATTTGGCACATATGTTCACCATCATTGGACGGTGTGTCGCGCGAAAGAATTACGTCAATATCTCCAAGGTCAAGGTCACACTTTGAGGTCAAAGGTCAAAAATGGCCATAAATGAGCTTGTCCGGGCCATAACTATGTCGTTCATCAAGGGATTTTGAAATCATTTGGCACATATGTTCACCATCATTGGACGGTGTGTCGCGCGAAAGAATTACGTCAATATCTCCAAGGTCAAGGTCACACTTTGAGGTCAAAGGTCAAAAATGGCCATAAATGAGCTTGTCCGGGCCATAACTATGTCGTTCATCAAGGGATTTTGAAATCATTTGGCACATATGTTCACCATCATTGGACGGTGTGTCGCGCGAAAGAATTACGTCAATATCTCCAAGGTCAAGGTCACACTTTGAGGTCAAAGGTCAAAAATGGCCATAAATGAGCTTGTCCGGGCCATAACTATGTCGTTCATCAAGGGATTTTGAAATCATTTGGCACATATGTTCACCATCATTGGACGGTGTGTCGCGCGAAAGAATTACGTCAATATCTCCAAGGTCAAGGTCACACTTTGAGGTCAAAGGTCAAAAATGGCCATAAATGAGCTTGTCCGGGCCATAACTATGTCGTTCATCAAGGGATTTTGAAATCATTTGGCACATATGTTCACCATCATTGGACGGTGTGTCGCGCGAAAGAATTACGTCAATATCTCCAAGGTCAAGGTCACACTTTGAGGTCAAAGGTCAAAAATGGCCATAAATGAGCTTGTCCGGGCCATAACTATGTCGTTCATCAAGGGATTTTGAAATCATTTGGCACATATGTTCACCATCATTGGACGGTGTGTCGCGCGAAAGAATTACGTCAATATCTCCAAGGTCAAGGTCACACTTTGAGGTCAAAGGTCAAAAATGGCCATAAATGAGCTTGTCCGGGCCATAACTATGTCGTTCATCAAGGGATTTTGAAATCATTTGGCACATATGTTCACCATCATTGGACGGTGTGTCGCGCGAAAGAATTACGTCAATATCTCCAAGGTCAAGGTCACACTTTGAGGTCAAAGGTCAAAAATGGCCATAAATGAGCTTGTCCGGGCCATAACTATGTCGTTCATCAAGGGATTTTGAAATCATTTGGCACATATGTTCACCATCATTGGACGGTGTGTCGCGCGAAAGAATTACGTCAATATCTCCAAGGTCAAGGTCACACTTTGAGGTCAAAGGTCAAAAATGGCCATAAATGAGCTTGTCCGGGCCATAACTATGTCGTTCATCAAGGGATTTTGAAATCATTTGGCACATATGTTCACCATCATTGGACGGTGTGTCGCGCGAAAGAATTACGTCAATATCTCCAAGGTCAAGGTCACACTTTGAGGTCAAAGGTCAAAAATGGCCATAAATGAGCTTGTCCGGGCCATAACTATGTCGTTCATCAAGGGATTTTGAAATCATTTGGCACATATGTTCACCATCATTGGACGGTGTGTCGCGCGAAAGAATTACGTCAATATCTCCAAGGTCAAGGTCACACTTTGAGGTCAAAGGTCAAAAATGGCCATAAATGAGCTTGTCCGGGCCATAACTATGTCGTTCATCAAGGGATTTTGAAATCATTTGGCACATATGTTCACCATCATTGGACGGTGTGTCGCGCGAAAGAATTACGTCAATATCTCCAAGGTCAAGGTCACACTTTGAGGTCAAAGGTCAAAAATGGCCATAAATGAGCTTGTCCGGGCCATAACTATGTCGTTCATCAAGGGATTTTGAAATCATTTGGCACATATGTTCACCATCATTGGACGGTGTGTCGCGCGAAAGAATTACGTCAATATCTCCAAGGTCAAGGTCACACTTTGAGGTCAAAGGTCAAAAATGGCCATAAATGAGCTTGTCCGGGCCATAACTATGTCGTTCATCAAGGGATTTTGAAATCATTTGGCACATATGTTCACCATCATTGGACGGTGTGTCGCGCGAAAGAATTACGTCAATATCTCCAAGGTCAAGGTCACACTTTGAGGTCAAAGGTCAAAAATGGCCATAAATGAGCTTGTCCGGGCCATAACTATGTCGTTCATCAAGGGATTTTGAAATCATTTGGCACATATGTTCACCATCATTGGACGGTGTGTCGCGCGAAAGAATTACGTCAATATCTCCAAGGTCAAGGTCACACTTTGAGGTCAAAGGTCAAAAATGGCCATAAATGAGCTTGTCCGGGCCATAACTATGTCGTTCATCAAGGGATTTTGAAATCATTTGGCACATATGTTCACCATCATTGGACGGTGTGTCGCGCGAAAGAATTACGTCAATATCTCCAAGGTCAAGGTCACACTTTGAGGTCAAAGGTCAAAAATGGCCATAAATGAGCTTGTCCGGGCCATAACTATGTCGTTCATCAAGGGATTTTGAAATCATTTGGCACATATGTTCACCATCATTGGACGGTGTGTCGCGCGAAAGAATTACGTCAATATCTCCAAGGTCAAGGTCACACTTTGAGGTCAAAGGTCAAAAATGGCCATAAATGAGCTTGTCCGGGCCATAACTATGTCGTTCATCAAGGGATTTTGAAATCATTTGGCACATATGTTCACCATCATTGGACGGTGTGTCGCGCGAAAGAATTACGTCAATATCTCCAAGGTCAAGGTCACACTTTGAGGTCAAAGGTCAAAAATGGCCATAAATGAGCTTGTCCGGGCCATAACTATGTCGTTCATCAAGGGATTTTGAAATCATTTGGCACATATGTTCACCATCATTGGACGGTGTGTCGCGCGAAAGAATTACGTCAATATCTCCAAGGTCAAGGTCACACTTTGAGGTCAAAGGTCAAAAATGGCCATAAATGAGCTTGTCCGGGCCATAACTATGTCGTTCATCAAGGGATTTTGAAATCATTTGGCACATATGTTCACCATCATTGGACGGTGTGTCGCGCGAAAGAATTACGTCAATATCTCCAAGGTCAAGGTCACACTTTGAGGTCAAAGGTCAAAAATGGCCATAAATGAGCTTGTCCGGGCCATAACTATGTCGTTCATCAAGGGATTTTGAAATCATTTGGCACATATGTTCACCATCATTGGACGGTGTGTCGCGCGAAAGAATTACGTCAATATCTCCAAGGTCAAGGTCACACTTTGAGGTCAAAGGTCAAAAATGGCCATAAATGAGCTTGTCCGGGCCATAACTATGTCGTTCATCAAGGGATTTTGAAATCATTTGGCACATATGTTCACCATCATTGGACGGTGTGTCGCGCGAAAGAATTACGTCAATATCTCCAAGGTCAAGGTCACACTTTGAGGTCAAAGGTCAAAAATGGCCATAAATGAGCTTGTCCGGGCCATAACTATGTCGTTCATCANAGAGGTTATGGCAGACATGTGTAAGTTTGTATAAATCCTTTAATTATTGTAGTGGCTTGCAAATTAAAGCAGTTTTTCTCCCCTAAATGCCTGAAAATGGCCCATTTTGCCCGATCTTCTACTTCAGGGAGCCACATTTCGCTCATTTTTTAAGAAAATTTGTCAGGATTTTTTCTACATGTAGGCCAATACCTTTGTTATCAATGTTAATACACAGTTGTTTCAAATTGGACTTTGAAATTTTAAAATTTTTCGAATTTACTTACCCTATGTAAGATCATGCAGAAATACACAATGCTGCTCGAATGGTATTACGCTGCTCACAAGGTATCGGGTTTCCTGGGGTGCACCATAGTTTATCATGATTTTATGAAAAGAGGAGGTTTGGCACTTCTTGAGGAAGATTTATTCATAACATTGAAATATTTGACAGTCACATTGAAGTCCTTTCAGATCATTTCATACATAAAATTTATATATAACATAATGTTACATTCAAGGTTCATTTAAGAAAAGTTCTATTCCAGTGTTTGTATGCGGCATATAACATGCCAATCTATTCATGTATGTATACATTTAGGTAATCGGATCCATTTCTTATTGCTTATTCATCCTATATGATGGGATTCCCATTAAATCAAAGTCTGTTATTAAAATCTCCAGACCTCTCAAGGCAAGGGCAGTGATGCTTCTCACTTTTCGCTGATCATTGCAGAGATAGAAATAAGTGGTTGCCAGTTCACCTGAGGGGAGTAGATTTAGGTTCAGACATGTCAATGTCAGAATTTGGTAGTCTGTGTGGGTAACTAGCTTGAAACAGTTTTGAAATCAGTTGTTTTTCTTTAAAAGCTCTGAAGATTCAGGCCCATAAAAAGGCATAATGAATGCATTGAGTCATGGAAGCAATTTTATAATTGTGTCTGACATTGTTTTGATCATTAGATAATTATGACATGTACTTGGTTCTGGGCTACTTAGTTTTTGGCTGGGCTACCAAAGTACTAGAGATAGTTGCCCGTCTTTGCAACCTATTGGAAAAATGTAGTTTCTATCCCTTTATAGATTGGAATCTTAAAAATTACTTCATTTACTGCACACCGAACATGAATTGTTATCTTGCTGCCCCTTTAGGCCTTTTGTTGTTTTATCACTTTACTGAAATGGCTTACCTTCTTTATGCCATAATTATGTCCACAGTACTTGAAAGTTAACATTCTTGATTTATGTTCAATGTTACAGATTTAATGTCTTTTTTAACCTCAATGACCCCCTTATCAGTTGTGTAGAAAGCAAACCAAACAAGTTGCCATTCACTTGAAAAGTTGTTACCCTTTACTTTGTTGTTTTATGGATGAAATTTCATGAACAAAGCACCCGGTTTGAAGTAATTGATTGAATTAATTGCATGCCAGAGAAACAATTAAGATTTTATCGGTAAAATATCTAAAGATCTGGAGGTATAAGGCTGCAAGATTTCGATCTGGGTGTGACATGCTGTGTGGCAAGGTTTTGTTTTGAATCCAATGTTTTTTATATAAACAATTATTGTCTTGATACGCTGCACAGCGTGCTATATATGAACTGTGTTTTTTAACAAAAAGGGGCTTATGTCATGTGTGTAAAGTGTCATCCCAAATAAGCCTGTGTTGTCTGCACAGGCTAATCATAGACAACACTTTCCACCTTCACTGGAATTTTCGTTTAGAAGAGACTTCCTTTTAACAAACAATTTCTTACAAGCGGAAAGTTTCGTCCCTCATTAGCCTGTGCAAATGACTGGCTCATCTGGGACAACACATTATGCATATGCATTAAGCCCCATTTTCCCAGACGGAGGCTCATATCTAAGAATGAATTTCTTGCATGCAATTTATCTAACACTATATCAGTTCAAATGTTTTTGTATTTTATTTGTAATGACAAATTTCAATTATAAATGATATTGACTTTTTTTATTACGCAAGGCTGCTCAAGTTTAATAATTTATCAATAAATATTGATCACAAAATGCTATTTAATAACTGTCAACTGTATGCCTCAATATATTGTGAAAATTCATTATCAAATTAAATAATCATGTCTTGTTTAGAATAGCACAAAAGCAGTGTTGACAGTCTTGAAAGAAAACCATGCTTCAAGATTGTCAACACTAGCTTTCTTCAACAAATTGTTTGCTTAAATAGAAGAGAGTATTCATACAAATACGCCGCTAAGCTGGATCACTGGCAAATTATTGGTATGCAATAATATTCTTTATTTTAAAGCTTATGGTTTATAGATTTGCCAGCCCTGAGCGCGGCTGTTTACATCAATTATTTCACGCATCACTGAGTCAGAATTGATTTCTATGAATATTTTTTCAAATACTGCATTGTGTAAAGTACGATATCGGCATTCTTTGCAGGTTAGGCCGTTTCATCTTGAAAAGCCTGGTGCAACTATGTTGTTTGTTTTTTTGACAGTTATTTGAATGGATTTACTTATTTCAACCAATCCATATTGAATTGGAATAAAGAACTAGTTAACTTGATGTAAATTTACATTAAGCTTGTACAGTCATTTATTGAAACATAATGCTATCTTTTAACTGCCTCTCCACATTGCAATATAAATTTCACTTAAACATTTAAATAATCATGCCATTGCAAATATTATGGTGTTTATAAATAAGACTGCCTGCCTGTTTTAAGATATTGATGATACCATTCATATCTGGCATCCAAAAGGCCCACAGCATTTGACAGTGTCTGGTTAATATCCATTTAAGAAAGGAAACCAATGTCCAGTTCAGTTAGTTCACTAAATATCAACTAATTTGAAAATTACTGTGTCCAATGCTGACAGTATTCATTACTCATTTCTAATAGTTGAGCAAATACTTGTGCACATGACGGCCTCATTGACATTCAAATACTGTAGCTCTATCCATTCTGGATAGAATATTTTCTTGAAATTGTTTGCCACAAACTGACCGCAAATTGTCATTGATTTTCATAGTTGAGCTGGTACTCTTCTCTTATATCCTTCTAATTCTAGGAATATAATTGAGCCACTCTCTGGAAAAACAGGCCTTAATGCATGTGCATAAAGTGTCACCCCAGTTTAGCCTATGCAGTCAGCACTGGTTAATCAGGGACGACACTTTCCACTTTAATTATTTTTTTTTTGTTTAAAGGAAGTCTCTTCTAAACCAAAAATTCAGTCAAGGTGAAAAGTGTTGTCCCTGATAAGCCTGTGCAGATCGATTGCACAGGCCAATCTATGATGACATTTTACACACATGCACAACCCATGCGAAAGCCGAAAAAATCTTGTCAGACACGAGGTCCGATTACTTTTAAAATTTGTCAAACCTCACCAGATTTTATCCGACCTCGTTCTTCTTTAACCAAAGAATAGAAAATGCCTTTTGTAGAGTTTATTTTTATTAGTATGACGTATTATTATGACTTTTACAATGTTTATCAAATCTTGACACGGGACAGGCAACGGTTGTGTGGTTCCCCGCTTTCAATTTTTGATCATCACAACGCTCAAAACCAGTAAAATTCAATTAAACCACTCAATGATGTGTTGCCTACATCACGAAACAATGTGCAATATTTGACTGGTTCTAAGAATCGCGTTTGGAGTTTGTTACGTCACCAGTAAAGACAGCCAGTTCGAATGGTTGGTAAAATTTATTTTAAAGTAAAATAATCTATTGAAGTAAAATAAACATAAATGAGTCCGTATTTGTTTACATATTTCTTGTTTCTGTTCATTCTTAGCTCACCTGAGCGATAGCTCGGGGTGAGCTATTGTGATCACTCAGCGTCCGGCGTCCGTCCGTNAAAGGCCTTCAAAATCCAGTTCCAGCGCTCAAAGGGTTAAGGAAAGTATTGAAAATCCAATAGAATTCTTCATACACAAGTGTTGTAACCATTGGCTAATGTGGCACATTGACATTTGATCCCTAGAAACTCACAAACTATTTTACTAATGTCATAAGTAATGGGTCTAATTCTGTCTTGTTCAATTACTCCAGTATTTTCCTACAGGTGCTATGTTCAGTACTACTGATTATTACAAAGCAAATAATCAAGATTGTCTTTGGCAGTACTTGATTTTAATTACGCCTTCTTATTTAGCAAGTGATTGTGTCAAATGCCCGAGACTAATTGAGACAATTTTGAGTCGATGACACAAGTAGAATTGGTCCTTGCTTGTTTTGAGCAAGCTTTTTAAAAACTCTTCAAGAAGAGATATCAAAGATGCGGTATCATTATTTAAATGAAGGCTTCATATGAGCTGTGCTCTTGGCAAATGTGGCTTAATGCATGTGCATAAAGTGTTGTCCCAGATTAGCCGGTGAAGTCCGCACAGGCTAATCAGGGACAACACTTTCCGCTAAAATTGGATTTTTTCTAAGAAGAGACTTCCTTTTAACAAAAAATACAATAAAAGCAAAAAGTGTTGTCCCTGATTAAATTTTGCACCACTTTGATTAGTTTTGATTATAATGTTTTAACAATATTTAATACCATCATACATATTTATCATTGCAGGACGTGCTGGAACAGTTGCTCATACAGAGGCTTCCGAACATCGCCTGTATCAGCCGAGAACCAGAGAAAGGTACAAAAGAGACATGGGGCCCAAAAATAGGCATAATGAATGTGCGTAAAGTGTTGTCCCAGATTAGCCTGTGCAGTCTGAATAGGCTTATCTGGGACGACTCTTTTTGTCTAGACTGGATTTTTGTTTAACATAGATTTCCCTTATTATCATGTATGGACTGCACAGGCTAATATGGGATGACACTTTACGCACAAACATTAATCCCTGTTTTCGAAGAACGAGGCTTGGCCTGTCTAACATTTTCCTAATTTCAGATGATTTTCTTTTTTAAGCTTCTAATTTTTAGCTCCACTGGCCAGAGGCCAGCGGGGCTTATGTCATGGTCCTGTTTCCGTCGTGCGTGCGTGCTTCGTGCGTGCGGGCGTTAACTTTAAAAAAAAAATCTTCTTCTCCTTAACTTCTAGTCCTATTCTGATAAAACTTCTTACAAATGTTCCTGGGGTGAACCTCTTTCAAATTTCTTCAAATTATGACCCTGGGTTCAGATTTGACCCCGCCCCGGGTGTCAATAAATTGAACATATGTTTATATAAAGCCTATTTTGTGCAAACTTTAAAAATCTTCTTGTCCATAACTTTAGGGGCCTAGGGCTACCAAATTCAGTATGTAGTGACATCTAATAGTCCTCTACCAAGTTTGTTCAAATAATGCCCCTGGGGTCAAATTTGACCCTGCCCCGGGGGTCACAAAAATGAACATATTCTTATATAAAGCCTATTTTGTGCAAACTTTAAAAATCTTCTTGTCCATAACCATAGGGCCTAGGGCTACCAAATTCGGTATGTAGTGACATCTAATAGTTCTCTACTTAGTTTGTTCAAATTATGCCCCTGGGGTCAAATTTGACCCTGCCCCAGGGGTCACAAAAATGAACATATGCTTATATAAAGCCTATTTTGTGCAAACTTTAAAAATCTTCTTGTCCATAACCGTAGGGCCTAGGGCTACCAAATTCGGTATGTAGTGACATCTAATAGTTCTCTACTTAGTTTGTTCAAATTATGCCCCTGGGGTCAAATTTGACCCTGCCCCGGGGGTCACAAAAATGAACATACGCTTAAATAAGGCCTATTTTGTGCAAACTTTAAAAATCTTCTTGTCCATAACCGTATGGCATAGGGCTACCAAATTTGGTATGTAGTGACATCTAATAGTCCTCTACCAAGTTTGTTCAAATTAAGCCCCTGGGATCAAATTTGACCGTTCCCCAGGGGTCACAAAAATGAACATATGCTTATATAAAGCCTATTTTGTGCAAACTTTAAAAATCTTCTTGTCCATAACCGTAGGGCCTAGGGCTACCAAATTCGGTATGTAGTGACATCTAATAGTTCTCTACTTAGTTTGTTCAAATTATGCCCCTGGGGTCAAATTTGACCCTGCCCCGGGGGTCACAAAAATGAACATACGCTTAAATAAGGCCTATTTTGTGCAAACTTTAAAAATCTTCTTGTCCATAACCGTATGGCATAGGGCTACCAAATTTGGTATGTAGTGACATCTAATAGTCCTCTACCAAGTTTGTTCAAATTAAGCCCCTGGGATCAAATTTGACCGTTCCCCAGGGGTCACAAAAATGAACATATGCTTATATAAAGCCTATTTTGTGCAAACTTTAAAAATCTTCTTGTCCATAACCGTAGGGCCTAGGGCTACCAAATTCGGTATGTAGTGACATCTAATAGTTCTCTACTTAGTTTGTTCAAATTATGCCCCTGGGGTCAAATTTGACCCTGCCCCGGGGGTCACAAAAATGAACATACGCTTAAATAAGGCCTATTTTGTGCAAACTTTAAAAATCTTCTTGTCCATAACCGTATGGCATAGGGCTACCAAATTTGGTATGTAGTGACATCTAATAGTCCTCTACCAAGTTTGTTCAAATTAAGCCCCTGGGATCAAATTTGACCGTTCCCCAGGGGTCACAAAATTGAACATATGCTTATATTGGGCCTATTTTGTGCAAACTTTAAAAATCTTCTTGTCCATAACCATTGGGCCTATTTCTACCAAATTTGGTATGTATTAAAATCTTAAAGTTCTCTACCAAGTTTTTTCAAATTATGCCCCTGGGGTCAAATTTGACCCTGCCCCGGGGGTCACAAAAATGAACATATGCTTAAATAAGGCCTATTTTGTGCAAACTTTAAAAATCTTCTTGTTCATAATTATAGAGCCTAGGGCTACTAAATTTGGTATGTAGTGACATCTAATAGTCCTCTACCAAATTTGTTCAAATTATTCCCCTGGGCTCAAATTTGACCCTGCCCCGGGGGTCACAAAACTGAACATATGCTTATATAAAGCCTCTTTTGTGCAAACTTTAAAAATCTTCCTGTCCATAACCATTGGGCCTAGGGCTACCAAATTTGGTATGTAGTGACATCTTATAGTTCTCTACCAAGTTTGTTCAAATTATGCCCCTGGGGCCAAATTTATCCCTTGAAGGCTCCCATTAAAAAGTTGTTCAAGAAAATTTGATTCGTCAAAAAACATGGCCACAGGAAGTCGTTGAACTTTGCATGTTTATGCGTTTTTGCTATTTATTCATTATGGGATGAATAAACTATTTTCTTCTCAAACTAAAAGTTTATCAAAATACACTTGGAATAACTTTTTAATTATAAGAGATAAATGCATACATGTCGAGCGTGAAAGGTAGACCAACATGTTAACTATCCATAAATGTTAACCCTTTACCAAACGACACATTTTGGACTGCCCCAAATTGAAAGAGATTGCAGACGAGAAATAATATTGTAAAGGACTATTTATAAATTGGCTGGGTGGGGTAGAAATCATTGTGATAAAAGGAGAAATTGCTCATCATGAGCAATTTCTCCTTTTTGAAACCGGAAGTCCTGTTTTCAAAATGAAAACAAACTCTTCAGAAGGAGTTATGGTTTATTGGAAGGTCGAGAATGGCATTTGGTACTTAATCATCCCATATCTACAAAGAAATTAAATTTATAAGCTTTTTTTGCCGTTAATATTAAGGGCCCAGTGGGACGGGGGATAGAAAGAGAAGGTCACACGCTTGAGTACATTTCAACCCATGCGCATTGCACGCTTTTTTCGCATAAAAAACAGTGGAGCGATACAGGGCCATCATGGCCCTCTTGTTCATCAAAATAGTGGTTTAATCTTTTTGAAAATTGTGAAAAATATATTGGGGATGATGTTTAGCAAAATTTACTGCAGAGCATAGAAATTTGTTCATTTTGGTTGTTTTATGTTTTGTTTTATAATATAGAAATAGGTTTACATAGACACTTTAGCCAAATTTGATATTGTATAGCCACTTGCTTATTTGGGGATTTCAGAGTAAGTCATCGTTTGATGTGTTTCAGATTTTCTGTTCTCCTTGGGGTCTTTATATCTCAAAGTTTAAGTGGAAATGCCAAGAAATGTTGGCCAACAATAGTTTTTTTAATCCAAGTGGAATTTCTGGAATTTGTTGCCCATGTCAATTGGTGTGATTAGCCTTCTTGAAGCTTAGTTAATTTCAACAATGACCTGTTCATACATTTAAGCATGAATGACAAAAGCATGTTATTATGTAGTTAACTTATTGAATAAACCATATTTATAAAGGAGTTATTTACTTATCATAATGATAACCAGATAGTATTTGCTGTCTTAGTAATTTTCTTGTGCAGATTACATGTACACACAATAGTCGTAAGAATCGGATTATTATGCATGGGAGAAAATGATAAATGCATGAAAGAAATGTCATCAAATAAACCCAAGTTGTTCATAAATGTTAATGTTAAATGAGTATGTCACTGTTAACTAATTGTGAATAGAAATTGCAAATAAATCCTGCACAATACTGTCGTGTGCTAATACTGAGGTGAGCAAACAAGAAGTAGTTATTGTGCTTCTCTCTGGGCAAACCGGGTTTAATGCATGTGCACTGCATAAAGTGTAGTCGGCACAAGCTCATCACTATTCAGGAATGACACTTTCCGGTTTTACGTTAATTTTGCCTATTCTTAGCGAAAATGCAGTTTAAGTGGAAAGTATGGTCCCTGATTTGTGCATGTGGACTGCACAGGCTAATCTGGGACGACACTTTGTGCACATGCATTAAACGCGTTTTCCGAGAGTGAGGCTCAAATTTATAATTACATCAATTCCAGTTTAAGCCATGGGAAAAACTTTCTGTTCTACGTTATATATAAATCAAAAGATTTTAAATTCTTGCGATGAGAACAATTGTTTACATGTGCATGCATAAACTGATGTGTACCGCTATTAAAAAAGAATTTGTTTGAATAAATTGTGTAAATTTAACCATGTTGATTCCCATAGCCTCCCAGTATGATTTTAATTCTATACCATATCCTATTTGACACTCAAACTTAATTGAAATAATTAATTTTATATTAATATATAAATGAATTAGATATGAAAAATTCTGTGTCACACATGTTTGTTATTAAAATAATGCAGTGCTTAAATACACCTCATTTGGAAGGTTTATAAACAATATTGTTAAAAGAAGTGAAATTATGGGCACAAAAAAATTGTACACATCAAGTTAGGTTCAATAGGCATTTTCTGGGCTGTTTTGGGGACATTTTGACTAAATAGGAAAAATAATTAGCGGTGTTAAAGGTTTAAATTTAGTAAAAATGAAAATGAAAGTGCCTAAATCTGCCAACCATCTTGAGAGAACAATTTGTTTTCCAAAAATATTTTTCATATAATCTGTTATCAAAAATGACTTATATTTAGTTTTAAATAAAAACAAAAATATTTGTTTATAGAGCGTTCATTTTCTAGTTGTTTAAAGGCCCATGCTTATAAAATCATAGATTAATCTACTGAATGTTGACTTTTGTTTTAATGTATACTCAATAGTAAGTGGTAGTCTGTTATTAACACGGTTTTGCAATTTCCGTTAATATTTCTTTATCTTTGTTTAGAATACTTCTTTCATTTATATAGCTCTGAAACTGATGACCTGTGTTGGGAAAGAAGTTATGTGCTTTTTGAACATTTTGATATTAATGTATTTATAAGTTTAATATGCACTAAGTGTTAATTTGCAGTTTTTGTATTAAAATGTAACATTTACATGGAAACATGATATAAGAGTGTATGCACATTACAAGATGGCTTTATTTAATCATAAACATATAATTCGGGCCTTAAAACTGAGCATGCACAGTTTGATACATACCTTCTCCCCTGTGTCATGACTTTGTATTAACATTTACAAGATCGTATATACAACATAAGATAATATGTATAGCACGATCAATGCAATAATGTTGTAAATGGACTCATCTGTATTAATAAAAAACCAATACAAACAATAATCACAGCTTTTAAAATACTTATTGGGATGGGGTGGTGGATTTAGGGCAGTTATGCCATTAAGCACTGCACCAGTATTTAAACATTCAACATACATGAACATTTATCTTGATTGATTATCTTGATTTTATCTTGATTAAAATGATCTTATTCATTTGATACTAGTTTAAAACTTAAAGAGGCTTAAAGGCCGTATATTGCCCATACGGGTATGTAATAAAAAATATGAATATTTCCACAATGGACACATATATATTTATCTGGCAACAATACTATTTTTAAAGAATCATGAAAAAAACCTAAGTATTATTTTTATTCCCCCCAAAGGGGACGGCACTGTCCGTCAGTGTGTGTCAGTTTTTTTCCAGCTCTATAACTCTACTGGTTTTCATCTGATAGTCCCCAAAGTTTCAGAAAAAAGTTCATAAGCAAAACATGGATGACAAGATAAAATACCAGCCAGTTCGCACAAGCCACTTTTAAAAAATAAACTTAATTAAAAAATTGTTTTATTAGCCATAAAAACATCGCTTTAAATAGACACAAACATTATCTTCATGTTTAAAGTGTAATACATACTTTCAGAGAGCAGTTTCAACGAGATCAAGAAGATGCTGCTGCTGATACTGGGCTGTGCGGTGCAGTGCGAGCGCAAGGAGGAGTTCATCACAGTGATCATGGACCTGGAGGTCAGCGTGCAGCAGGAGATTGTCGAGAGCATCAAACAGGTAGCTTTTTTCTTCTTCCTTTTTTACAGTTGCCATGCTGCAGTGGATATTTGTTTCTGTCTAGCGTTCTGGAGGACACAGGTTTGATCCCCACTATGAAAGAGTTCTTTAGATCTCCCTCAAAGACCTAAGTACTGGTTCTACCCAGTTAATGGACTCAAGAGTTTCAATAAGCATAAGGTCTCCAATGCAATCAAGCTACAATAAATAGGTTAAAAAAACAGGTGGATCTAGAGTGGATCATGGTCATTGGTGGTTCATGATTACAGGTGGTAATTAACCAGGTTTTCCGAAGGAAAAAACTGGTTATTAGATTAGCGAATGCGGGCGGGCTGGCTGGCGGGCGGGCGGAACAAGCTTGTCCGGGCCATAACTATGTCGTTCATTGTCAGATTTTAAAATCATTTGGCACATTTGTTCACCATCATTGGACGGTGTGTCGCGCGAAATAATTACGTCGATATCTCCAAGGTCAAGGTCACACTTTGAGTTCAAAGGTCAAAAATGGCCATAAATGAGCTTGTCCGGGCCATAACTATGTCATTTATTGTCATATTTTAAAATCATTTGGCACATTTGTTCACCATCATTGGACGGTGTGTCGCGCGAAAGAATTAGGTCGATATCTCCAAGGTCAAGGTCACACTTTGAGAAAACAGATTGAATTTGATTGAATTTGACACAAGGGGGATAACTAAAGACAATCAGTAACAATGCACATTGTTAGTTGCTTTCCTTTATCAGACTTTTTTTTTTTCAAATTGAAAACCTGGTTTTGTGACAATTTTGTCCCTTGTCTAGTGGTTATAATCATGTGTGGGTAATTTGTGTGTCATGATCACAAGTGGGAGTTGAGTTGGTCATGTTCATTTGTCAGTGCTTGCCTTGATAACAGGGGGCTGTCCAGTTAGTCATGGTCTTTCGTGGGTCATGATTATAGGTTGGGGTCAATACTGTACTGTTATAGAAATATGATAATTTGTGCAAACATTGTGGGTAAAAATCACAGGGGGTGGTCTAGTGGGTCATCGTCATTTTTGTGTTATGATTACAGATGGGTGTCAAGCTGGTCATGGTCATTTGTGGGTACTCTGGGGATCATCATTATAGGTTGATGTTATATTGATCATGATCATTAATGGGTGCTTTGTTGGCCAAGATAACAGGTGGTCATGGTCATTTGCAGGTACTATGTTGGCCATTATTACAGGTAGGGTCTTTAGGTCATGTTCATTTGTAGATACTTTGTGGGTAATTATTACAGGTTGGTGTATAGATGGGTCATAATAATAATTAAGAATGTGGGTGCTTGATGATTATACTAATAGAGTTCAGGTGGGTACTTAGTGGGTCATGGTTGTTAAGAATGTGGAACTTTTAGGGCCATAATTACTTAATGGTGCATGATCATTTACTTAAGAGGGGTGTACTTAGTGGTTCATGATAACAAAACAAACTGTTAAACTGTAAGGAGTATAGAATTCTGCTCTATACACATTTCACACTATGTTCTTATAATCTATGAGACGCTATCTGGGAAAACAGGGCTTAATGCATGTAATAAAGTGTTGTTACTGTTAATCCTGTCATTTAAACAAAAATACCATACAAGTGGAAAGTGCAGTCCCAGATTAGCCTGTGCAGTTTGAAGAAAGTCTCTCAACGAAATTCCAGTTAAGGCGGGTAGTGTCGTTCCTGATTAGTCTGTGCAGTCTGCACAGGTTAAACTGGGACGACACTACCCACATGCATTATGCCCTGTTGTCCCAGAGCCAGACTTATACTTTTTCTGCTCCACTGTTTCAGATCACGGAGGACAGCAAGTTTCTTCTATCAACAGACTGTCAGGACCCAGACATATTGTTCAGTCATCTGGTTCACCTAATTCAGGAGAGGGACCAATATGCTGAGGTAGTTCTGACATAACGACAAGATTTTGCAGATAAAAATAAGACATATTAGACAAAAAAGTAAACTTTGAGAAAAATACAAGTGATTGATTATCTGTTTGAGCAAAGTAGAAAGTATTTCACCTTAAAAAAAAATAAATAGCAAAAAAAAAGTTAGGCATAGGTTATTTTTGCTTCTTATGGAGCTAATCTTGTAATATGATGACTGTACACCTTTGCAGTTCTTTAATATGTCGTATTTTGGGTCATTGTCTGAAGATTGAAACTTAATTAAACAATGCTTCTTTCAAACATTATTTTGCTGTATTCTTACACTGCACATTTTCAAAAGATGTCTACCACGGTAGAACAATATGAAGAACTCCGGTCTTTTCAATCACTGCTACACCATATTATTATTCAGTGTATACTGAACATTGCAGCAACTAGGGGCCGTTGCACATTTACCAGGGTAGAATAGTACTAAAAAGGGATGTAAACGATCATGAAATGGTTTGAATACTAGTTTTTCATTATTCTGATATATTCAAAAATTCCATTTTTAAACCTTTGATTCTCATGTTTTGAAAAAGATAATTGATTTCTATGTTCATAATTTGTAACTTTATACATTTTATTAGGTTAATATATTTTGGTAAATGTATGGCCTGGAATATTCTAATCGTAATTTTGGAATCGAATATTCAGCTGATTTTCGAATATTTGAATAAATGTTCCCATCCCTAGTGCTAAACTATAGTCCTTTCATTCGTTGTAACACCATAAGTTGACATTGCTCAAACTGGATATTGCAGAACCTAGCAGACGTTGTACAGGAGCGGGACTTCTACCAGGGCCGGTCGGAGGGCTCCGCGCTGTCTGTGTCAACAGGAAGTACACCGGAGAAGCAGACGCTCCTGGCAGAACTCAACGACTGCAAGGCCAGGATCCGGCAGCTCAAACAGGATCTGTAAGTATTGCTCTGGGAAAACTGGGCTTAATGCATGTGCTCTAATCAGAGATCACAAATGCCATCTTAACTAAAAAAAAATTAAAAAGCTTCCTTTTAAAAATAAAATTCCATAAATGCAAAAAGTGTGGTTCCTTATAAGCATGCACAGACATATTTGGTATTTTTGACATGTCCATCAACTTAATTGTGGGAATTTCAATGTCATTCAGTGAGATTACAACTGCCTTTTGTTGGGCATCAATTGTCATGTGTCGTTTGTCCTGTATTGTATGTTGTGCGGTGTAAACTTTAACCCTGTTACCATTCTGGAGTTTTTAGTCCAATCTTGATTTCCTTTGAGGTTACATATATACATAAGCAAAAATTCCTATCCAAGATATAAATAATTTATCACTTCTAAATACAAGCAGTTACATTTTGAAAAAAGCAGCAAATGAGCCGCGCTCTGAAAAAACGGGACTTAATGCATGTGCAAAAAATGTCGTCCCAGATTAGCCTGTGCAGTCCAAGAAGGCTAATCAGGGACGACACTTTTCGCCTAAACTGGATTTTCTCTAAGAATAGACAAAAAATAGCATAAAAGCGGAAAGTGTCATCCCTGATTAGCCTGTGCAAACTGCACATACTAAACTGGGACGACACTTTGTGCACATGCATTAAGCCCAGTTTTTCCCAGAGCTAAGCTCTTATGTGTGTATTCTGGGTATTTCAGTGATGACAGGATGGAGCAGCTCTCAGACATCCAGTATGAATGTGACGAACACAAGACCAACCTGGCCAAACTCAGAAACGAGGTATGAACTACATTTTGATAGGTTAAGGAAAGACCTGTTTATGATGATTATAACCTTGCATGACTTTAGAAGAAGGTGTTATACTTGATTCACCATGTCTGTTTATCATCTATCTGTATTTTGGTCCGCCTGCCTGCCTGCCAATCTGTCTTGCCTTTTTTTGTCTTGAAATTGTATTTGTTTTATTAAAACATGCTACATATCACCACATGCAGCGTTGGATGGTTTTCATCATAACTGTCATTCCATGCAACTGTAGCTTTCTTTATAGCCAACTCGCATAACATAACAGCTAACATTTTCATGGTTGTCCGGATATACAAGTTTTCACAGAAACTCAGAAAAAATGAGGGGCCATTTGCTAGTGAGCCCCTGCTTATTTTCATGCCTAGCATAAGGTGATTGTTGTATTTGCCTTCAGAATGTTGACCTACTGAAGGATGCCAGGTCTGCGAGGGCTCTGAGAGATGAACTAGATATTACACGAGAAAAGGTGCAGTACAACCACTTTATTTGCTATTTGTAAACAGTGCATTTCTGATGTTAGGTTTTTTTTTTCTAACACTGTTCAAATCAGTGGAGTAAGATAGTTACTGATTTAAAAATAACTATTTTTGCTTGAAAACATAAAAACATTTTTTAAATCCTTAATTGGTTTAGCCTGGTCACTGCTGACTGTGTATTATTTTATGTTTGGTCTGTGGTAGTTCATATCACTACAGTCGAATAATTCTTTTAAAAATACATGTAAGTAATTCCCCGCCAGAGGCTGCATTATTTGATTATCCAGCGGTGTCCAAGCACTTCTACCTAATTAACTTACAAGACTCACAAAATTTGGAAAGAATTTTGAATTATAGCTGCTATATCCTTCTATTTATTTTTTAATGAAGGGCATTTAATTTTTTGGAATGGTCTTGTGCTGTGGGGTGAAACCAAAGTAACCACAGGAAATCCCAACCGTCTGTTATGGTGACCAGTAGCCAAGCTAGCATGCGCTCACAAACCGGAAAGGGGATTGAATCTGGGTTGCTAGATATGAAGCCCGTGTACCAACCACTTCACTTACCAGACAGCCTATATTATTTCAAGTTCTGGAAGACGTAGCTAAAAATCTTGTGTTATACTGCAGGTGAGCAAAGTGAACAATCTTGAAACAGAAATCATGAAGTACAGGGAGAAGCTCAATGAACTGGACTTCTACAAGGCAAGAGTTGAGGTAAACAGTTAGACAATAACTTTTTCAAGGGCTGAGTGTTAAACTGTTAAATCTACATAAACATTTCTAAATAAACCTTGCTCAGGGTAAACAGTTAAATGCATGTGAGTAAAGTGTTGTCCCAGATTAGCCTGTGCAGTCTGCACAGGCTGATCAGGGACGACACTTTCCATTTGGACTGGATTTTCTTTTAGAAGAGACTTTCTTTAAACAAAAAATTTCATAAAAGCGGAAAGTGTCATCCCTGATTAATTAGCCTGTGCAGACTGCACAGGCTTATCTGGGATGACACTTTCAGCACATGCATTTAGGCCAATAAACATAGAATTTGGCTAAATGAACAATAACTATTTCAAGGGCTGAGTGTTAAACTGTTGTATCTGTATTACATTTCTAAATCATTTACAGCAGTTTAACACTTAACCCTCAATTTTGCTTTGTTGTGCAAAAATGTTTATATCTCAAACTTTTTCCTCTATATTAAACTTACTGTCCTGAATGTACCTTCTCAATCAATACTTTTTTTTTCCAAGCTGTAGATGAAAATGTCCCAAATATCTGTTAGCAAAGCAAATATTTAAAATATTTCACGTGTACCTGTTTTACAAGTATCATATCAAACATTTTACTCAACTTGTCAAATAAACTCTGTATTTTGTTTGTTTGCTTGGTTCTTGTGTTGTGTTATTGATTGCTATGCTAGGACCCCCAGCAATATTGTCTTAAACAAATAAAACACATCAATGATTAAGTATTTATGATGGTATTAAGGAAAGAAAAGATGTGTTTCTTGCATATTTTAAATAGTGTCAACATATTTGGTATGTTTGGTTTGTTGCTGAATTAGCTTGGGGTAACCATTTAGGGCTGAGCTGCTCAAAACTTTTAACCCTTTGCATGCTGGGAAATTTGTTGTCTGCTAAAATGTGGTCTGCTGAATTTCTAAAATTAGCATTTTCTTCGATTTTTTTCAAAGAATACTTTCAGAATAGCAAACAGTTTGGATCCTGATGAGACGCCACGTTCTGTGATCTCATCTGGATCCAAACTGTTTGCAAAGGCCTTCAAAATTCGGTTCCAGCACTGAAAGGGTTAAGATAATGGCGGTTAACTTTTATATCAAGTTATTTATGTTAATTAAGTTTTAAATCTTTAAACTTTGCGTTCATTATAAACAAATATTTATGATCAAATAATATTTATATGTTTTATAAGTACGTGCCTTGTAATATTTATATTATATATGTCTGAAGTTAACAGATTGTTATTTTGAATGGCCGTTAAGTTTTGAGCTATCAGGCCCTGTTAGTTAACATTTTACTCAACTTGTCAAATAAACACCCAGGACACATATACTTAAAAATTCAGACAGAACCATATGTGTCGTGTTTTGAGAAAACTGGGCATAATGCTTGTGCGTAAATTGTCATCCCAGATTAGCCTGTGCAGTCTGCACAGGCTAATCAGGGACGACAATTTCCGCTTTTATGGAATTTTTCATTAAAATGATGTCCCTTCTTAGCGAAAATCCAGTTTAGACGGAAAGTGTCGTCCCGGATTAGCCTGTGCGGACTGCACAGGCTAATCCGGGATGACACTTTACGCACATGCATTTTGTCCAGTTTTCTCAGAACACGACACATATTTCGATGTATATCTCCTAAACAATATATTTTCAATGACATGAACATTTTCTTTCATAAGAAGTGATGGCATTTGAGAATGCATCATATAAGTCTTGTTCTGGTAAAACTGGGCTTTACTCATCTGTGTTAAGTGTCATCTCAGACCCTCTTTGAAACTAAAAATTCCATAAAAGCGTTAAGTGGCATCCCTGATTAGCCTGTGCGGACTTCACAGGCTAATCCGGGTCGACTTTTAACGCACATGAAAAAGCCAAATTTTATTAGAACAAGGCTGGTATTATTTTGGGGGGACAGGGGCTCTAAGATTGTTATTGCCATTTTTGTATTTTATTGCACCGCTATTTCTCTCCGATTCAGGAACTGCGAGATGACAACAAAATCTTGACTGAGTGCAAGCTGTTGATGGAACAAGAGCTAAACAGTTCACACAAGCGCATTGAAACTGTCGTCCAGTTGGAGCAGCAGCTGATGGAGTACAGGCAGCAAATAGAGGAGTTCTCATCTGTATGTACTTTCATGAAAACATCGTGTTATTTCACCCTAGTTCTGGGAAAACTGGGCTTAATGCATGTGCAGAAAGTGTTGAACCAGATTGCAAAGGCTAATCAGGGACAACACTTTCCGTTTGTATGGAATTTTATGTTTAAAGGCAGTTTCTTCAAAACCAAAATCCAGTTTAGACTTGAAGTGTCATCACTGATTAGTCTGTGCAGTCTGCCCAGGCTAATCTTGTACGACACTTTACGCACAGGCATTACGCCCAGTTTTCCAGAACGAGGCTCATTTGATAATTTATAAAAGCAAAGCGGTGTGTTATTTTATTACAGTAATTTTTCTAATATAAAATGCCACCGTGTATAAGACGTACCTAAACATTAAGATCCAAATAAAGAAAAAGAAGTATTCTTTTTATTTATTTTTAATCTCAGGTAAAATAGGGCTCAATCCCCTCTATTTCTCGTTCTTGGTTAACTCACACCAAAAATAAGTTTGTTGTGAATAAAGCATTATGATGCAAATTTAAAGCTTTGTCGATGGTGAAAAGGGATGGGTGTAGAGGATTAAAGATATGCTGCGTATTTCAGGAGCGGGACATGGACAGCGAGCGTATCGCCCACCTCGTGGAGGAGAACGCACAGCTGCAGCTGGAGAAGAAGATGAACATGAACGAGAGCTCCAGTCTCGCCCAAGAGATGGCAGCCACGAAAGCTAAAGTCGCAGGTGAATTTCACCAGCCCTGCTCAAAGGCCTCTTGCACAGTCACACTTACTAAAAAAAAACAAAAAAACAACAATGTTGATTTGACATTCATTTGAGCCTCTGGGAAAACGCGGCTTGATGCCTGTGAAGTCCGCATAGAATAATCAGGGATGACACTTTCTGCTTTAATGTATTTTTTTATTAAAGGAAGTCTCTCCTTTGCGAAAATCAAGTTTAGGTGGAAAGTGTCATCCCTGATAAGCCTGTGCAGATTGCACATGCTATTCTGCTACAACACTTTATGCACATGCATTAAGCCCTTTGCATGCTGGGAAATTTGTCGTCTGCTAAAATGTCGTCTGCTGAATTTCTAAAATTAGCATTTTCTTTGATTTTATTTTCTAAGACCACTATCAGAATAGCAAACAGTTTGGATCCTGATGAGACGCCACATTCTGTGGTGTCTCATCTGGATCCAAACTGTTTGCAAAGGCCTTCAAAATCCGGTTCCAGCGCTCAAAGGGTTAAATANTAGCCTGTGCGGACTGCACAGGCTAATCTGGGATGACAATTTACGCACAAGCATTATGCCCAGTTTTCTCAGAACACGACACATATATTGACAGGCGTGACCATAACTGACAATTTATTTATGACATAAGCAAAATTTATAGCCTGTTTATATTCAAACACTGAATGCAGTTTTAAGTCTTTTCTTTATTCTTAACCCATTTATGCCTAGTGTCTAGAAAAAAAGGCCTTGGCAAACAGCGTAGACTCGAATGAGACGCCGCATAATATGGCGTCTCATCAGGGTCTATGCTGTTTGCTTAAAGGAATTTCTTTGATAAATATTCTAAAAATAGAAATAAATATACTAGACATCCCTAATTTTGGAAATAAATTGATCCAATTTAGAAGGATGGGAGAGTCCACTAGGCATAAATGGGTAAAGTCTTAGAATGGGTTGGTGAATACAAGCCCTGCTCAGAAGGCCTCTTGCCCAGTTACCATCCACCCCAGAGCTACAGATAAAAATTTTGGGGTAATTGGGTAATACCTTTCAAAATAAGAATGAATTGGATAATGGAAAAAAGTGATTGGGTATCCAAAAGTATGATACCCGCTCATCTCATATAAAAAAAAATGGGTATTTGTAACAAAACAAACAATTAAATTGGGTAATTGCAATAAAACATTAATTTAGCTTCTCAGAAACTTACTTACATATAGTTATGTATTCAATTAAAGTAAAGGTTGTTCCATCTTTCTGTGACAATACAGTCATTTGCTCATAAGAACAAACACTAGCACATTCCTTGTGCAATGTTAAACCACATTCCTTGTGTTGTTTCAACAGTAAGTGGTCGTTAACGGAATAAATGTTATATTTAACAAGTTGTAGTCAGTAAATGGGCCAGTACTTTTGTTTTTGAAATGCAACAAACCCCATCAACAAGTTCATCTAAAATACCTCCGCATATGTCAACGGAACATAACATAATATATAATGTTATTAACTATGCCCTTTGTAATTGCTTCGTCTTTGACCATGACAAAGGAATCTATACGGGTTTGTGTTTGTTTGTTTTTTTTTGCGAAACTTTTCGTCTGTCTCGAGACGCCATTTTGTTTGACTCGCATGTGTTATCATCTTAACGCTTAGTAAATACGTTACCAGATAAAACAAGCGCTTGTCGATTAAGACTCGAGTGAATATGGCCAAAACAAAACGGGATTTTTCATTACGCATCGAAGGCAGCTCGAATTGGGTATCAGCGATTTGTTTTGCGTACCGGTACGCACAGATTTTGAAAAAATTGCGTATCCACCTATTTTTTATTGCGTATTTACGCAAATATGCAGCTTATCTGTAGCTCTGATCCACCCTATACTGATCCACCACATAACACTTATTTTTAAAAAAAGCAACAGAAAAATAACAATTTCAAAATTTTACATGTATTTATTTCTAAGTTCTGTGGCTCACTAATTATCTCCCTTGTCAAATAAAGTTGGACCAAATCCTACATAGGTTCCCAACTATTTGGGATCCCTGGTATATTGCTGTTCGTCATTCAAATATTGCAGAATTTTGATGTTCATGTCTTTTTATGTCCCCCAGTCTATACTGGGGGACATATTGTTTTTGCCCTGTCTGTTGGTTTGTTGGTTTGTTTGCGTCAAACTTTAACATTGGCCATAATTTTTGCAATATTGAAGATAGCAACTTGATATTTGGCATGCATGTGTATCTCATGGAGCTGCACATTTTGAGTGGTGAAAGCTCAAGGTCAAGGCCATCCTTCAAGGTCAAAGGTCAAATATATGGGTCAAAATCGCTCAAAAGGGGACATAGTGTTTCACAAACACATCTTGTTATTTTGTGTAATTGAAGCATACAAAAATAATGAATGTTGTTAATATGTGTGTTCATGTGTTAACATGTTCTTGATGCATTTCAGGTGTTGGTGGTGCAATATCAGATCAACTCAAAGAGACAACAAACGCTAAGATCCTGCGGCTAGAGCTGGAAAATCAACACCTCCTTCGCAAACTGGACGACATGAAAGAAAGTGCCTTGCTGGAGAAAACCTCCATGACATTTCAGCTGGAGAACGAGAATCGAAGACTCTTAAAAAAGATGGAGGCTCTAAAGCATGATGGCATACACACCCAACAGAAAGTCACTGAACTGGAAGATAAAGTGAGAAGTTTAATGAAAGAGAAGGAAATGGTGGTCAATCATTTGCAGGCGTCGAAAGAAAGCTTTGAAAGGGAGTTTAAAGAACTGGAAAGACAAAATGAGGATTTGACTCAGACATTGCAAGTGTTAAGGACTCGGAATGAACAAACTAATGACACAAAAATGAAAAATTTGGAGAAGGAAAATTCAAGGTTACACGAAACTCTGGCAGCAAAAAATAAGGAATTAACAAAGTTTGAATTTAACAATAGACAGTTGCAGAAAACTCAACATGTGACACAAGATAGTATTGGAAAGATAAGTAAGCTTGAGAGTGTTAATGAAGCTTTAGAAAGGAAGAATTTAGAGTTGCAACAGAAAGTGAATAGACTTGAATTAACCAGTGAAAAATTTGAGAAATTAGAAAATAATAACTCTGATCTGGAAGTTGAAAATCAGAAATTAGTGAAAAAGTTGGAGTATCTCCAGACTACTGTTCAAAAGAAAGAAACTGTGGAGCAGGATTTAATAAATGTCAAAGTGGAAAATCAGAAACTTCAGAAAATGGTAGACACTATGAAAGCATCTGTACATGAGGTTGCAGATTTGGAAAACGCAAACTCGTTGTTAAGAAAAGAAATTCAGCAGTGTCAAAGGATAATAGATGCAAAAAAATCTCAGGACTTGAAAATGGAAAAGTTGGAACTGGATCTTTTGGATCTTGATAATGAAAACATGAAGTTGCAAAAGCAACTAGAAATTACAACAAATAGGGTCAAACAGTTAGAAAAAGACAATAATGAGCTTGAGCTAGAAAGTGAACATCTTGAAGAAGTGAATACTTCATTAAAATTTGCACAGAAAAGAATTGTTGAACTTGAAAAAAGGAATTCTGATTTGGAAAATGAATTGACGAAACTTCAAAATGAAAATACTCAGTTATCGCGAGAATTCAAGCGTAATAAAGCGTCTTTAGACAGAAGTCAAACCGCATTTAATGAATTGCAAGCAAAACATTCTGTGTTAGAAATAGCACACAAGGAGTTACAAAGAAATTTGGATAGAGATAAAGGGTCGAGTCGTGAATTTGATAAAGAACACATGGAGTTATTGAAAGGATTGCAGTTGGAAAAGCAGACAGTAAACACCCTGAGAACTGTAAGTCTGTTTTCATTTCAGCTTCTGTTGTGTACTAGGTATGATTGGAATTATGACATAGAAAACTTACAGACAAATTGACAATATGAGCCTCGCTATGGGATAACTGGGCTTAATGCATGTTTGTTAAGTGTCATCCCAGATTAGTCTGTGAAGTCGATATAGACTAATCAGGGATGACACTTTCTACCTTACTTGGATTTTTGACAAGAAGGGACTTCCTTTGAACAATAAATAAAAGCTGAAAGAACAGGCTAATTTGGGTCAACACTTTTCCCAGAGCGAGTCTCATATTTATTTCTAGGATTCAGGATTCACACCATTTCATTAATGATTTGTAAACACTACATTAAATGTAAATCATTTAGGGATATTAACTTACCGTGAAACTACAAATGCAGTAACTCATAAGCAGGAACATGTGTATTATGTTTTAGGGCATTTTAATGAAACCTTAGTGTGTATAGATAGAAGTTAAAGTTTTGTTTTAGACAAAATTATGTATCATAGATGAATGATTCAGAGAGTGCTATCTGTGCATTTAGTCAGGCTATTTTGAGTATAAACTTGTGTTCATCTTCACAATTGTATCATAAAAATATCTTAATTAATAGCTTTGTATGGAGAATTACTGAATTTTACTGGGTACAAATGTTAAATCGTGCGTAGATATAAAGAAGTGTAAGTCTCTAAATAGTATACTAGTATGTTGTTACTAATGTAAAGCATGTTGGAACTTGAATTACATCATTCAAATCAAACAATAAACATATTGAAGAAGTGGCATTGTCCACTCTAAGGCCTTTTTTCTAGAGATAATAATTACTTTGTGTCTTTTGAAATACATCATTCAAATGCACACTAAGAAGGGATCAAACTCGTTATTTCCAAATGCTCATTAGAAACTACATGTTACTTTTGTATATCCCACCTGAACTCTTTCAGTGCGGGAACCGAATTTTGAAGGCCTTTGCAAACAGTTTGGATCCAGATGAGACGCCACATACGTGGCGTCTCATCAGGATCCAAACTGTTTGCTATTCTGATAGTATTCTTTCAATAAAAATCGAAGAAAATGCTAATTTTAGAAATTCAGCAGACAACATTTTAGCAGACGACAAATTTCCCAGCATGCAAAGGGTTAACCGAATGGCATGCATATGAGCCTTGCCAGATTTATGATCACATGAAGTACATCCAGCAATACAGTGCAAAAATGTGCTATTTGCAGGGTTCTCCCTGGCTGAGAACTTAAATTAGCCAAATTGATCATATGACATGAGAATTCTTAAAATTTCAGATATTTTATTGGGTTTAGTAAAATCAAATGTGATGCCAAATTTAAATATATGTAACCAAATTTGCTCATTTGTAGGAGTTGGCTTATATTAAGGTGGATGGCCTAGAATTCTCAGTACTTGTTTATTGATTGTTAAGGACCTGGGGAGCGTTTTATCAACGGATCTTAGCGTGATCTTACGTAAGATTCGTAGGATTTTGTCGTACGCTTATCGTAAGTACCGCGAACCGTTTTATCAAAGAAATCGCAGCTAAGATGTCGTAAGATTTGTGCTTAAAGCTACGACTGGGTAAGACCACTCTTAGCGTTCATAAACTGTACTAAACATGGCCGCCGCACGCGCTTTAGACGTTGGTCAACCAAGAGAGATGAGAATGTTTCCAGAAAGAAAGGGTTTTAGCGATCTCCGTGATGGAGAAATATTGACACTGCTGAAAGTATTTAGGTTTGACAACGTTAAATAAATTCGTTATATCAATTTCTACATTACACGTCTAAGGCAATTGAAATTTTTAATGTTGTGATAGTTAATTGGTTAAAAAGGTAAGTATTTAGTTATTTTGTTCAATTTTTTATCAAAACAAATGTTTTATGGTTTCTTTTTAAGTAAAACAGTTCATTTGTCATTCTAACTGGAATTTTAAAGGGTGAACTAGAATTCGGATATTTCATATTTCGGACGTTAGTATACAAGTTAGTTGTCGACGCAATTTACTTATATATCTATGAAAGCTACCTTTTTCGCATAACGTTATGAAGTTTTTGTCTTTGTAATGATGCACTGTATAATGTCTGCAATATCTGCCCCAACGATTATAATTCGTAAACTTTGCAAAGCCAACATTATCAATGTTCTGTCAAAATTAGATTTATGAATTGTACAGTATATGTACAGCTGACTGAGCAACATCAATCTCACACTGCACGGTGAGATACAGGGTAGCAAAGTTATATTCTGATCGAGTTACGCTCNGTACGCTGAGATTTGTAGTAGCAAATATTATCACATGGCTGTAGAAGAATGGTGTAATTCAGTTCTATAAATGGGCGTGATGAAATATACTTGTACTGAAATTAAATTGTTACCACATAAACAATTTAACGGGTATTGTTTTCACAACTTACTCGCCATACGTAATTGATTGCTCACCATTTGCATTTAACTTTTCATAAGTAGCAGTTACAGAAATTGTTTACGGTAAAAAGGTGTGATAATGATGCCGACATTCACACATTATTGTTATCAAAACATCATGACAATAGACAAGCACTTACTCCAATTAAGCGGGGTCCGCCTAACCGTGATCAGTGAACGTGTTAAGATTAACTTCTGCTACCATTCATCAATACACAAGTGTCAACTGTGAAGCTGCGCCAATCGTATTCGAAAGGAGGCGGAGTTAAGTCAGAGACGTGTGCAAAACACATTGAGTCTGCAGGAAACAGTGTTGATAGAAGCGTTATTTTAATCGACAGCTGACGTCACGACAAGGGTTGCTAGTTTATGACCAATGTTTAGAAAGTACAGTGGACGCCATGGGGTTTTGTTATCGGCGTATGGAATCAATTATCGGGCGTAATATACGGCCGTACGCCACTTAGTGCCAAGTGTGTTTTGGCAAATTTAATCAGACATTGACATCGAGAAAAACGGATGTAAAAAAATTCCGGTAAGGGGGAGACTTGAAGTCGCTTTTTATCTACACTTTCTTAAATTTTAGGCGATGTTGGGCGTAATAAAGCGACTTAGTCGCTCACGTCGCCCCCTAGTGTGAGCCCTGATGTAAAGCATGTTGGAACTTGAATTACATTATTCAAATCAAACAATAAACGTATTGAAGAAGTTGCATTGTCCACTCTAAGGCCTATTTTCTAGAGATAATAATTACTTTGTGTCTTTTGAAATACATCATTCAAATGCACACTAAGAAGCGATCAAACTCATTATTTCCAAATGCTCATTAGAAACTACATGTTATTTTTGTATATCCCACCTTAAATCTTTCAGTGCGGGAACCGAATTTTGAAGGCCTTTGCAAACAGTTTGGATCCAGATGAGACGCCACATACGTGGCATCTCATCAGGATCCAAACTGTTTGCTATTCTGATAGTATTCTTTCAATAAAAATCGAAGAAAATGCTAATTTTAGAAATTCAGCAGACAACATTTTAGCAGACGACAAATTTCCCAGCATGCAAAGGGTTAACCGATTGGCATGCATATGAGCCTTGCCAGATTTATGATCACATGAAGTACATCCAGCAATACAGTGCAAAAATGTGCTGTTTGCAGGGTTCTCCCTGGCTGAGAACTTAATTTAGCCAAGTTGATCATATGACATGAGAATTCTTAAAATTTCGGATATTTTATTGGGTTTAGTAAAATCAAATGTGATGCCAAATTTAAATATATGTAACCAAATTTGCTAATTTGTAGGAGTTGGCTTATATTAAGGTGGATGGCCTAGAATTCCCAGTACTTGTTTATTGATTGTTAAGGACCTGATGAAAACTGGGCTTAATCAATGTGTGTTCAGTGTCTTCCCGATTAGCCTGTGAAGCCTGCACTGGCTAATCAGGGACGACACTTAAATTTCCACTTAAAGTTGATTTTCGTTTAGAAGAGACTTCCTATAAACGGAAAATGCCATAAAAGCGGGAAGAGTCGTCCATGATTAGATGGTGCGGACTGGGCAGGCTTATCTGGGACGACACTTTACGCATATGCATTAATCCCAGTTTTCCCAGAACGAGGCTGACTTGATTTTTTAGGACCTGATGAACGAGCGAAACAACAGCCAGGAACTGTTGAACAAAATGGAGCAGCAGACCAAGCGATGTCGAGACCTGGAGCAGATGGTATTGGGCAGGGGCAACAACTCTCACAGTGACCTCAGGTTCGTTACAGTCTTTTAACCCTTTTTTGCTCAGAAGAAAAGTGAAAATGGCTATATGCAACCAGCCTAAAACCAGAACAACCTGCGAGTAACTCACAACTGTGACAAGCTCTAGTTTTGCTTTTATAATTTTGGTTCCCAATAAGAGCCAAGTTTTTATGTCCCCCAGTCTATACTGGGGGACATATTGTTTTTGCCCTGTCTGTTTGTTGGTTTGTTTGTTGGTTTGTTTGCGTCAAACTTTAACATTGGCCATAACTTTTGCAATATTGAAGATAGCAACTTCATATTTAGCATGCATGTGTATCACATAGAGCTGCACATTTTGAGTGGTGAAAGGTCAAGGTCATCCTTCAAGGTCAAAGGTCAAATATATTGGTCAAAATCGCTCAAAAGGGGACATAGTGTTTCACAAACACATCTTGTTTTATGACTATCATAGATGCCGAACACCTGGATCCATTCTATGAAGAAATCATTGGAAAAAAATATTATGAAAGTGTCATTCTTTCTTGAGAATCCTTAACCCTTTGAGCGCTGGAACCGGATTTTGAAGGCCTTTGCAAACAGTTTGTATCCAGATGAGACGCCACAGAACGTGGCGTCTCATCAGGATCCAAACTGTTTGCTATTCTGATAGTATTCTTTGAAAAAAAAATCAAAGAAAAAAGCTAATTTTACAAATTCAGCAGACAACATTTTAGCAAACAAATTTCCCAGCATGCAAAGGGTTAACCAACCAATTGGTAGACTGAAGTCTAAGAATAAAGAATATTCTTAAAACTGCAAGCTTCTAAATATTCTTTAAGTGTACAGAGTACATGTAATTTGACGCTTCAAATTACATGTACATCATTCTTGATATAGGACATAGTTCTTATGACATAAGCACCATTGTGTCATGTTCTGAGAAAACTGGGCATAATGCTTGTGCGTAAATTGTCATCCCAGATTAGCCTATGCAGTCCACAGGCTAATCAGGGACGACAGTTTCCGCTTTTTTTTAATTTTTCGTTTAAATGATGTCTAATCTTTGCGAAAATCCAGTTAAGGCGGAAAGTGTCGTCCCTGATTAGCCTGTGCGGACTGCACAGGCTCATCGGGGACGACACTTTATGCACAAGCATTATGCCCAGTTTTCTTAAACGCGACTGATCTGTTCAAACTCTGAAGTATGATTGATTGGGTCAAAGTCTTTTTGTTATTTCACCAATATTTGTTGTTTACAGCCAGTTTAAAGGCCTTGAGTCAAAAATGCAGGAAACAATGAACAAAACTATATCCATGAGGGATGACACTATACAAGCTCTGGAAAGCAGGTATGTTTTGATATTTATGGGCAGACTTGAGTCATTTTGTATACATGTGTTTGGGTCATTAATCTATATTCTTATATACTAGGTTTGGGGGTGGGTGAGAATGTATGTTCAACAGTTGCCGTGGTTGCCGTTGCATAGTGGATATGGTGTCTACCTAGCAACCAAGAGGTCATGGGTTCCATCCGCACTGTGGAAGCGTTCTTTAGATCTTCACCATAGACACCAAGTACTGGTTCTACCCAGGAAAGGGACTTGAGAGCATTTCAATAAGCCTAAGGCTTTCGATGCAATCAAGCTATAATGAATATGTTTTAACTAATATTGGTTTGATTGTCTTAACACCACAAAAAACAACGATGGAAATCCCCCCACAAAAACAACAACAAAACACAAAACGTGAACTAATCAGTATCAGAATTTAACTGTTTAACGGCTACTACATAAGGCCTTTTAAATCATTTAATAAAAAAACATTCTATTGAAGTACGCCTGTATTCATGACAAATTTCAATTCATTTCAGATTGGAAGAATCTAAGAACCGAAACTTACGTCTGCAGGAGGATCTACGGGTCACAAAGCGGGAATGTGAGTCCTTGAAACAGCGGCTAGAAGAAGATACTTTAGCCAAAGAACAGGAAAGGTTTGTATATAGTATATGTGCCTGTCTATTGGAAAACTGGGCTAAATGCATGTGCGAAATGTGTGGTCCCAGATTAGTCTGTGCACTCTGCACAGGCTAATAAGGAATGACACTTTCCGATTTTATGGAATTTTTGGTTTAAAGAAGGTCTATTCTTAGTGAAAATCAAGTTTATATGGAAAGTGTCGTCCCTGATAATGCTGTGTTGACGGCACAGGCTATTCTGGGAAACACTTTACGCACATGAATTAAGCCCCATTTTCCCAGAGCAGGGCTCACATCTATTGTCTATGAAAACAGAGTTGCTTTTCTTTGAACCAAATAAGGATATGGCAGGTAAAAACATGATGTTGAAATTCCTTTTATACCAGTTTGCCTCCATGTTGTAGGAGGGAAAGGGAGAGCAGTCAGAATTCTCCGCTGAAGTCGAGCCAACAGTCGAAGTTGGGCAGCATGCCACACAATAATACTAGTCACCTGGTACAGTTGGAGAGACAGGTAAGCTTATAAGTGTCGTGTTCCGAGAAAATTGGGCATAATGCATGTGCGTAAAGTGTTGTCCCAAATTAGCCTGTGCAGTCCGCACAGGCTAATCAGGGACGACACTCTCCGCCTAAATTGGATTTTTGCTAAGAAGAGACTTCATTTTAACAAAAAATGTCATAAAAGCGGAAAGTGTCGTCCCTGATTAGCCTGTGCGGACTGCACAGGTTAATCTGGGACGACACTTTACNAATGTCATAAAAGCGGAAAGTGTCGTCCCTGATTAGCCTGTGCGGACTGCACAGGCTAATCTGGGATGACAATTTATGCACAAGCATTATGCCCAGTTTTCTCAGAACACGACACATGAGTCGGACAAAGTTTTATGGTTAAATCCATTTTTGTGCCGTATGAAATTAAAAAAACCTCTGACCACGCCTTTGGGATCATATTTCTATGGAGTCGCAGGTATTCGTCATTACTGTGACAAGCTCTAGTTTTAAATGTGATGGTTAGATTTCTAAAATGCTGCGGTAAATATTGGATAACATCTTTTTGCTTATTTATACGAAATGTTTTTTGCAAATTGTAAACGGGACAATTAACAAATGACTCCATTTTTGTTGAAATACAGACCATTTACTGGAACCAGGACTCTGACTGATTGACAGATTTTGATTGTGAAAAAGCTAGTGCAAGGGGGGTAACCTATGACAGGAAAATTATTTTAACTAAAGTCAGATTTCTATTCTCTTAGAGACCTTTGTAGTATTTCAATAAGTTTTGTAAAATTTATTGTTAGTTTAAAAATGTGTTTGTTTAAGGGTTTCCCAGCTATGTTTTCAGTTGAAAATTTTTAATTTTAATACCTGCAAGGAAAGATTTAACTTCTTAAAAGTTTATTTAAAATCTTCAATATTAATTTGTAGTGTGCAATATTTAAGTTTGAGTTTTGACTAGTTAATGGTTAGTTAAAACTCGTTTAACCCAACTTAACCCATTTATGCCTAGCGTCTAGAAAAAAGGCCTTGGCAAACAGCGTAGACCCAGATAAAACGCCGCATGATGCGGCGTCTCATCAGGGTCTGCGCTGTTTGCTAAAAGGAATTTCTGTAAGAAATATTCTAAATATAGGAATAAATATACTAGACATCCCTAATTTTGGAAACAAATTGATCCAATTTAGAAGGATGGAAGAGTACACTAGGCATAAATGGGTTAAGTTAGAGTTTTTACTATTTTTTGGTTAGTTAAAACTCATTATGACAACATCTGATAGCCAAATGAACCCTTTTTTGTTTCTATGATGTTGGCAGAATGAGAGACTTCTAGTGGAAAGCAGCAACCTGAAATCAGTCAACGAGAACCTCTCTGATCAGATCAACAAGTTGGAGGCACATAACTCTGAACTGCAATCCCAGAACAACAAAGTCCAGAGTGAAAAAGGTGCGCTACAAGTGCACAATGCACGCCTGCAAATGGAGAACACGTCATTTCACAGTCAGTGTGAAAAGTTGCATTCACAGGTGAATCAACTGCAGCAGGATATCACAAGATTTCACAGTGAGAATGATAATATGAAGTCGCAATTACGTGAAATAAACCTCGAGCATGAGTCGTTGATTTCGGAACACGGGTCGTTGAAATCTATTCATAAGAACCTACAGAGTGATAACAGAGAATTGCAGCATAGGTTGCATAGTATGGTGCAACAGCCTCCACCGTCCAGTGATAGTCAAGTACATGAAATCTATAACAGAATGAGAAGCGATCATGAAAGGTTACTAACGGACTATGAAAAGTTAAAGAACAGTTATGAAGCTATAGAAAAAGAGAAGTACGATGTTGTTGCAGAGAACAAGAGAATCAAAACAGAGTATAATACAGCAGTGAAGGAGAATTCAGAATTGAAGAGCAGGATGCGAGATTTGGAATCTGACTTAAATATGCTGGTTGAGAAATACAATGTAAGTTGTTTGTTATCATTTGGCAATTTCCTTTTGATTTGTTTATGAGCCGCGCTCTGGGAAAATGGGGCTTTATTGATGTGCGTGAAGTGTCTTTCTAGATTAGCTTGTGACGACACTTTCTGCCTGGACTGGATATTTGTTTAGAAGAGATTTTTTACACGAAAAATCCATAAAAGTGGAAAGGGTCATCCCCTGTGCGGATTACACAGGCTAATCTGGGACGATACTTTACGCNGAGATGTATGACATATTACAGAACATGCGTGAGATGTATGCCATATAACAGAACATGTGTGAGATGTATGCCCTATTACAGAACATGTGTGAGATGTATGTCATATTACAGATCATGTGTGAGATGTATGTCATATTACAGAACATGTGTGAGATATATGCCATATTACAGAACATGTGTGAGATGTATGCCATATAACAGAACATGTGTGAGATGTATGCCATATTACAGAACATGTGTGAAATGTTTGTCATATTACAGAATATGCGTGAGATGTATGCCTTATTACAGAACATGTGTGAGATGTATGTCATATTACAGAACATTTGTGAGATGTATGTCATATTACAGAACATGTGTGAAATGTTTGTCATATTACAGAATATGTGTGAGATGTAATTCAGATTACAGAATATGTGTGAGATGTTTGTCATATTACAGAATATGTGGAAGATGTATGTCATATAACAGAATATGTGTGAGATGTATGTCATATTACAGAATATGCATGAGATGTATGTCATATTAAAAAACATGTGTGAGATGTATGCCATATTACAGAACATGTGTGAGATGTATGCCATATTACAGAACATGTGTGAGATGTATGTCATATTACAGAACATGTGTGAGATGTATGTCATATTACAGAACATGTGTGAGATGTATGCCTTATTACAGAATATGTGTGAGATGTATGCCATATAACAGAACATTTATGAGGTGTACACAAAAGCTCTTGAAGATGCATTATATTGTATTTAAACCTCACTTTTGGAAAATGGTGCTTAATGCATGTGCTGGGAGTGTTATTCCAGATTACCCTGTGCAGTCTGCACAGGAATATCAGGGACAACACTTTCCGCCGATACTGGATTTTCACTAAGAAGAGACTTTCTTACTAAAGAAAAATACCATTAAAGCGTAGAGTGTCGTCCCTAATAAGCCTGTGCAGTCTGCACAGGCTTATCTGGGACAACACTTTACGCACATGCATTAAGCCCTGTTTTCCCATTAATTTTGCAGAACATGTGTGAGATGTACACCAAGGGTCTGGAGGAGAAGGAACAGCTGATGACGCAGCTGGACAGGCTGATAGAGAAGAACCAGGAGCTGCTCAACTATGTCCTCAACAACAAGGACCAGTTTGCTGGGCAGGAGAAGTCATACATGTGAGTGATGCTGATGGGGTGCGGGGGATATATGAGCCTTGTTCTGGAAAAATGGGGCTTAATGCATGTGCATAAAGTGTTGTCCCAGATTAGGGAAGACACTTTGTGCTTTTGTTTAATGTTTCGTTTAAAGGATGGCTCTTTTAAACAAAAATCCGGTCAATAATGTGAATTTTAATCTTTATTTTAAATACTATTTCTACTTTATCTCTTTATAATCATGACATTAAACTTTACTCTCTGTACTTCCCCTGGTTCTTCCTTCATTCATGTGTATGTGACCTCTCCAGTGAGCAGTTGTCCGACCTGCGCCGTCAGAAAGAGCGCCTGGAGGAGAAGATAATGGACCACTACAAGAACAGGGAGAAGCAGAAGAAGAACAAGAGCTTCGGGGCGAAACTGCTGCAGAGAATGAGGGGGCTCACGGTATGGCTTAATTATAATGGGATTGAAATGAGGGGGCTCACGGTATGTCTTTATGATATGGGATTGAAATGAGGCTACTCACAGTATGTCTTTATGATATGGGATTGAAATGAGGGGCCTCAAAGTATGTCTTTATGATATGGGATTGAAATGAGGAGGCTCACAGTATGTCTTCAGTCGTATGGGGTTAAAATTAACCTTGGTATGGGAAAATGTGGCTTAATGCATTTGCATAAAGTATCGTCGTAGATTACGTCTGGGAGGATAGTTACTTTCCGCCTTGACTGAATTTTCTTTTAAAAGTAAAATTCCCTACAAGCGGAAAGTATCGTCCCTGATTAGCCTGTGCAGACTGCACAGGTTAATCTGGGACGATACTTTACGCACATGGATTAAGTCCAGTTTTCCCAAAACGAGGCTCAAATCTTAAATAAATTCTCTACCTTGTCTTGGGGATTTACCTGTAGAGATTTTGCTGGGGGGACAGTGGGCTTTGTTTTTTCGGACTTTTATTCTTTCTGAAAAATAGTAATTAACTTTTTACTTGCTTATGTAAATTAATAAAGATTAATTAATAGAGTTTTAAGATTAATAAAGATTTTGTTGAGTCAGTAAGCTATTTTCTAAAGAAATTTTGTTAATTTTGGAAAAATTAGTATTCTTTTTAGCTCAGATGAGCACGAAGGTGACCAACTGTGATTAGTCTATAGTTGTTTTTGTACGGTTTGGATGGTCAACTTTTGGCTCATTACCACTCTAAGAAGGCTATTTTTTATCTTGATGAAACGTGGTCAGATTGTTGATCTTGTACATATCTACTGCAAGTTTGAATTGGGGTCAAGTGGGGTCAGAAACTAGGTCATCAGATCAAATCTTAGAAAAACCTTATAAACTTTATACAAATTCTACATGCCTAAATAAATAACCTAAATGTTTGGCATGACCATAAAGAGACACAGTTTAAAACTAGGTCATGTGAAGCCAAAAACTAGGACATGAGGTCAAATCTTTGACAAGCTTTGAAACTTTTGAATCAAGGTGAGCTCTTTAGGGCTCTCATGACCAGGGATCGTATTTTCCCAAAACATCAATCGGTCCGGATTTAAAATTGGGGGAAAAAGTATTCGAAAATTAACATCCGAAATACATGCAAGAATTTTTCAGGTCCAAATCNTTCCTGCTTTTATAAAAAAAAAAAAATTAAAGGAAGTCTGTTCTAAACTGCACAGGCTAATCTGGGATGACACTTTACGCACATTCATTAAGCCCAGTTTTCCCAGAACGCAGCTTGTATTGTTCCCCTTTTCCTCCACAGGGTTTATCAATAAGTTGGTTGATTTGTTCGCCAAAGTTTGTGGAGCTAACAACTCCTACATTTCTCAAGGGAATAAATAAAAACTTGGAATATGTAATCAACATGAAGTGATGATGTATACGCGTTTTTTTCATACCCATATCAACACCTTCCAGAGTTATCTTCACTTAATCATAGCTGACAAAGCTGTGCTGGGATATTAGTCAGTTTTGTGACAAAGCTCTGGTTACTATGGTACTGGTATACCCATTTTTCAAAATGAAACATCAGTTTATATTAATGCTTATTGCAGACGATAAGCGCAATCGCTAATAAGGACTTTCGCTAAGAAAATAATTCCTTTTAACAAAAAATACCATCAAAGTAAAAAGTGTAGTTCCTGATAAGCCTGTGTGGATTGCCCAGGCTTATTTTGGAAAACACTTTATGCACATGCATTAACCCTTTCCCGCACAGAAGTGAAGTGAAAATGGCTAAATGCAACCAGCATAATACCAGAACAGCCTGCGAGTAACTCACAGACTGTTTATGTTGTATGCTGTTTGCTGCTCATCAGTACCTAAGGGTTGGAAAGCCTTTAAAACTTAAATCTAGTAAGGAAGGTCTTAAATTTAATTTGATTTTCTAATCGTCTATAAATGCGTCAAAATGTGTTTCTGAGTAATCGGGTAAGCAAGACTTAATTCATATATGTATGTTACCTCTCCAGTGAGCAGTTGTCCGACCTGCGCCGTCAGAAAGAGCGCCTGGAGGAGAAGATAATGGACCACTACAAGAACCGAGAGAAGCAGAAGAAGAACAAGAGCTTCGGGGCAAAACTGCTGCAGAGAATGAGGGGGCTCACAGTACGTAGATATTCTTATGGGATTAAAATGTGAAATAAGCAAATTGGAAAAATTTCAGACCCATATTTGTGAGATTATCAGACTTTTACAGGCGCGCTTGTTAAATTTACCTTCTCTTGAGAATTCTGGCTTGCTTGTCCAAACTGCTTATTTGGATGACTGTTTGATCATGGTAGTTAGGTAATTGGAATCATGTTTGATCAAGGTAGTTAGATCATAGGAAATGTGTTTGATCATTGTAGGTAGATAATGGGAAATGTGTTAAATCATGTTAGTTTGATAATCAGAAATGTGTTTGATAATAGTAGTTAGATCATGGGAAACATATTTGATCATGGTAGTTAGATCATGGTAAACATGTTTGATTATGGAAAATGTGTTTGATCATGGTATTTAGATAATGGTAAACATGTTTGTTCATGGAAAATGTGTTTGATCATGGTAGTTAGATCATGGTAAACATGTTTGTTCATGAAAAATGTGTTTGATCATGGTAGTTAGATCGTGGTAAACATGTTTGTTCATGGAAAATGCGTTTGATCATGATAGTTAGATCATGGTAAACATGTTTGTTCATGGAAACTGTGTTTGATCATAGTAGTTAGTTAATGGTAAACATGTTTGTTCATGAGAAATGTGTTTGATCACAGTAGTTAGCTAATGGTAAATATGTTTGTTCATGGAAAATGTGTTTGATCATGGTAGTTAGATAATGGTAAAAATGTTTGTTCATGGAAACTTTTTTTGATCATGGTAGTTAGATAATGGTAAAGATGTTTATTCATGGAAAATGTGTTTGATCACAGTAGTTAGGTAATGGTAAACATGTTTGATCATGTTAGTTCAATCATTGATCATGGAAGTTAGATCATTGATAGTGGCTGATACATGTAGATCATGAGAAAAATTTACTGTATATTTACAGAGGAGCAAATCACGTCCCAACCTGCTGGATGGAAGTCCGGACAGCACATCTATAGGATCCTGGTCCTATATGGACCATGATGCAGAGAAGAAAGCAGGTATAGGACTTTATACATCAACCTTATAGTGTCGCTATATTGCTGTAACTTGAGCTGGTTTTTTTCTGGCTTTTTTGCTTTCATTATTCATCATTAGTATAAAAATGAGCCGCACTCTGGGAAAACCAGGCTTAATGCATGTGCATAAAGTATCGTCCCAGATCAACCTGTGCAGTCTGCACAGGCTAAGTAGGGACGACACTTTTTGCTTTTATTGTTTTTTGTGTTTAAAGGAAGTATCTTCTTAGCGAAAAACCAGTTTAGGCTGAAAGAATCATGGCTGATTAGCTTGTGTGGACCTCACTGGCCAATCTGGGACAACACTTGACGCACATGCATTTAGCCCAGTTTTCACAGAATGCGTCTTATGTCAACATTACATTGTTGCTATATTTCTGAAGCTTGAGCTGGTTTTCTATTGGCTTTTTTTACTTTCAATCGTCATCATCAATGTAAAAATGCTATCATAAATTCATTATCTTCCCACACATCGTGAGCATGTTCACTCTTCTTTTTTTAATAAAAAACTATCCAATGCTCTTTGTGCAACAAATTGAGCAATGTTCGCACTTGGTATCTTCCATTTATAAGCACATAAAAGCTCATACAAAGTGTTGATGTTTAAGTTTATTGAAATGAAAAAAAAATGTTTTACCTACACACTGAACTACCTTTCAGTAAACCTTGAAATATTGGTGTGTTAAATTTGAAACACTAGATAATATAATATATGCCTAGTTTTTTGTGTTATCAAATAAAACACTCATTTTGCTACTTTGAGAAAATTCTAGAAATATATTTGTAAATAATATATACTAAAAGACAATCCTTAAACTGAAAAAAATGGTGATTCCTAAATCACTGTTAATATTTAATTTAATAAGAGTCCATTTATGAGAGTGTCCCATAGACACTTCTTTGAAACTAAGTGTTAACTTATATTTCTGTGCTTATTTCAGCAAAAGAATTATACCATATACCATGTTTATAAATTTGGATTTCTATGACGAAAAGTTACTTTGATGTAAATGATGTAATTCTCGATAAAAGAATCCATATCAATTGGTCAACTGAATATACCAGTTATATAACTTATTCAAGGCACAATTTTAAATTTTTATTGAATAGGCTCAGTTTTGAACAAAAACACTTAAGTTATGAAAAAAAAAGTTATGATAAAAAAAAAACTTTTCATGTTTGTTTGACTTTTGAAATCACTGTGTTTTGTTGTCTTCTCTTGATGACCTCACAGGTGCGAGATCCATCGAGGATATAATGAGCTGTCGTAGTAATGCCGATCTAACTTGCTCTTTTTCCAACTCCACCTCTGTGTTATTGCCAGGTAATGCCAGTGCACTCACTCATTTGTCTTATTACAGTCACGGAGAGGTAATACTAACAATCCCCACCCCACCCCCTTTTTTGTCTCGCCGCAATCATGAACTGTTGTTGCCACATCAGCTATAGCTCACCTGGCCAGAGTTCTGGCCCATTGTGTTTGTGGTATTCTAAAAAATTACTGGACAGTTGCAGTTTTCATCCGGCTTCTTCTAACTTAAATCTCTTTTTTTTAATCTCATTTTCATGTGCTTTCATAAACCAAAGAAATAGGCAGCATTTACATTGTTATTCCCCCGTCTTTAAAGAAATGGGGGTATATTGTTTTTGGCCTGTCTGTCTGTCATTTTGTGTGTCTGTCTTTCTGTCCCAAACTTTAACCTAGGTTAAAGTTTTGTCATAACTTTTGCATTATTGATGACAGCATCTTGATACTTGGCATGCATGTGTATCTCGTGGAGCTGCACATTTTGAGTGGTAAAAGGTCAAAGTCATCCTTCAAGGTCAAAGGTAAAAAATAAATTAAAAAATAAGCGCAATAGGGGGCATTGTGTTTCTGACAAACACATCCCTTGTTCAAAGTTTTTTTTTCAAAACCTTTAATAAGTTTTATTGATTGAATAGAATAAGCTACATGCTATGTGTATTTCTATCTTGACCTAACTTGAACTTTTACTAGGAGTATGTACCTTATACAATTATAAACTGAATTGATCAGAAGGGATTAGTTTCTAAATGGCGGCTTATGGCCCATCCATACTCTTACAGGTGAGCGATCCAGTACTGACTGCCCTCTTGTTTGTCTATTTGTAGGTGATGGAGTTGCATACGATAGTCACATAGCATCTGTCATTATAATGTACTACTGTTTTCAATGTTATTTGTTTCAGTAACATTCACTTTAATGTTCTACGGTTTTCAATATTACTTGTTGCAGTTACATTCACTTTCATGTTCTACAGTTTTCAATGTAACTTGTTACAGTTACATTCACTTTCATGTTCTATGGTTTTCAATGTTACATGTTACAGTTACATTCACTTTCATGTTCTACGGTTTTCAATGTTATTTGTTACAGTTACATTCACTTTCATGTTCTACAGTTGCCTAACATATTTGTATGGTACTTGTTTTGGAAAAAACCTTGTGTTTGTATACCCATTACATGTATTGATGTTATATGTTTAAATATAGCCATATGTTTATCCGCAAGTTTCACTTACGAAAAGGCTTACCACTTAGTACTGCGCCCATTTCCTTTTTGGTTCCCGCTCCTGCTCCTTTTTGTTTACCAACACAAAAAATGTAGTAATCTGTTGAAGTTTAATATGAGCCTCTCTCTGAGAAAACAGGGCTTAATGCATATCTGTAAAGTGTTGTCCCAGATTAGCCTGTGCAGGCTGCAAAGGCTAATCAGGGACAACACTTTTCGCTTGCATGGAATTTTTCTTTAAAGGAAGTCTCTTCTAAACAAATATCCAGTCTAGCTGGAAAGTGTCATCCCGGATTAGCCTGTGCAGCCTGCACAGGCTAATCTGGGACAACACTTTACAGACATGCATTAAGCCCTATTTTCCCAGAGCAAGCTCACAAATTTTTGCAAATATTTAACGGCAAATCAATAGACTATGATCTTAAACATTAACTGCAAGTTTTCAACTTAAACCTTTTCTAGATTTATAAAATTAATACATAATGAATATAGAATGGTCTGACTTTCCATCCTGTACCCTTTGTGATCCTAGATCTTTCCCTAACCACTTGTTGGTTACCTAATATGGAAACAATGACTACTAGGGACGATCCAGAAGTTTGTAGACTTTCTTAACCGTATTTTCATGGTCAAGAGAATAGACTTAAAATTGGTATCCTTAGCAAGATAAGTATGTTATCTATTGCGTCTACAATTGCTAATATGCATACCATATACAAAATATGTACATGTATTATGAATGGTATATTTTTTTTTTTTATGGAAATTGATGTAGAAATCTGCTTACCCCTTGCTTAACCTATTGTTATGATGTATTAAAAAAAGTCATGTTTATGACTCAACAAGATTATTTGCGTACCTTTATCCTCATGTTTGTATAGAAAATTCATCTTGAGGGATTTGTGTTTTCCATTAGGTGATAGGACAAATTATTTAAATGTATACATTGTCTGCCCAGCTTCCATCCATCATTTCTTTACTTGTTTCTTTCTGTAGAACAAACACATTGGTGATAAAAATTGAAATAGAAATATTTTGTTGAGACTATATCTTAATTTGCATACTGGTTTGAGATATATAGAACATGATAAATTGCAATATAAATAAATTAACACTCCTATTTACTACCAAATGTAATGTGTAATCTATAATGAATGTAAGCTGATAGAGGTTTTTGAAATAGCGTTGTCAATTTCCTGGAAAGGTAAGCCACACTTATATTGAATTATTACATCTCCACAAACAGAGTTTGGAATCACATTTTTGGTTGGTTGGTTGTTCGGTTAGTCTGTCACGCTGCACATGTGTACTTTGTTTGTTTATATATTGTTTATTCTGTGTAGACATCAAGATGTAATTTTTGTGTATGGTGCGCTTTTTGCAGAGTTATGTGTCCTTGAACTTAGGCAAATTTTTAAATCGCAACAATCAAAGTTTTGAATCACCTTTAAGGTGGGTTGGTCGGTCGGTTTGTCTGTCATGCTGCACATGTGTACTTTGTGTCATGAAATTGTCTCTCAGTTTTCTGTATATCAGCATGAAAAATGTAAAGATATCCTGTTTATACTAAGTAGAAGTGCAAGACGTTATTTACTTCATGTTGTGATATCCTTTGGAGAGTTATATCCATTGAAATTTGGAAAATCTTGGATACTTAACATCATTGCTTATCTCTGCTTTGTGTCGCTAAGTTGTCTCTCAGTTTTCTGCATATAAACATGAAACTATATAGATATGTTGTTTATGTTGCAGGATGTTATTTTTTGTGGATGTCACAATATTGTTTGGATATTTATGTGCTCTTGAACTTATGGAAAATACGGATTGGATGATTACATCTTACTACCTCTGTACTTTGTTTCACAAACTTTTTTCTTGGTTGCAATCTGAACACTTTCAATGCAATACCGCTTAAAATATATAAGGTTTGAATTAAACTTGAAATTAACCACCTAAAATGTAACTAAAACCACACTCACACACCTTTTCACACTGGTTTTATCAGTACCATGTACCTTTACCTCATTGTATGCCCTGCCACACTGATTTTCCTAATTCATGCCCTTTAATAATACCTGTATAATATTTGTTCCGTCTTGATTTTACTTTCGCAGGTCTTGGCAAACCTGTGGATGATGATGATGGGGGTTTTGGTGGTGGCGAGCGCGGGGAGTTCCTTACGCTGCAAGAATTCCTTTCCGAGGGGCTGGATAAGAATTCACCAAAACAGAAGGTAGCCTTGATAAATTCTATTATATCCTAACCATTAAAAATTGAGCCTCGCTCTGGGAAAATGGGGCTTAATGCATGTGTAAAGTGTCGATCTAGATTAGCCTGTGCAGTCCACACAGGCTTATCAGGGACGACACTCCTCTTTTATTGTATTTTTGGATCCAAGGAAGTCACTTCTTAGCAGAATTCCAGTTTATGCCGAAAATGTCATCCCTGATTAGCCTGTGCAGACTGCCCCGGCTAGTCTGAGACAACACTATCCACATGCATTAAGCCCCGCTTTCCCAGAGCAAGGCTCGATTATGTTTAACATCTGTGTTGTAATAGCAGAGATTGCAGGTGTGGACAAGAATGAACTTGATTGTCTTATTAAACAGTAAATTTGTGCGTTACCAAGTTGTTTAGTGGTTACATAAAATGTTATTCTCAAGCAGAAATCAGTCTTCCCAGACAGTTTAAATATTTTGTATGATGTATTGAGCTTTATGGTGAACAATGTTTTATTTTTTTGTAGCAGATGACAGACTTAAAATCGGAAGACACTGAATCCCGCAGTTCGGACAACTCCGAAGACCGTCAGCAGCGGCGCAGACGTCCTGCACCCCTACCGCCATCGATGCAGCAGACGCCATCCATGCAACATACGCGTTCCAAAATGAACACCATCCCTGACCTGGCTGCCGCGTCACAATCCGATCTCAGCGTCTCCCACCTTTCCCGTTTGTCCAACGAGGGAAACAGTGGCAGCAATCAAGATATCCGTCCAGATAGTGCATTTACCCCCCAGCTTACCTCGCCACCTTATAGCGCCCACATGCAGCCGACAACGTCAACTCCAGCCCGGCCCCATAATCTCCAGTCAAGAAACAGCGGGTTTGACGATTTCAATAACTCTGCATTCTCGCGTGTGGGTGGTCATGATATGAATGACAGTTACAATTCTCAGTTTAATAACGGACCGCGAGAGAACGACGTAAGACTGACACCAGATGCAAGGATTGACATGCTTACGAGGGGCAATAACAATAACAATAGTGCATTTTCATCACCGTTCAATCAGGGTGCGAACAATTCACTCTCACCAAACTACCATAGTCCTCATGAAGCAGTGCCAAAGTCTCACGAGGAGGACTTGTCTATCAGATCTGGTCCCGGAGCATCTCCAAACTGGCCAAGAAGTCAGGGTCAAACCTCCGCAGGTCAGGGACCGTTGAAAGCCACACAGCCTCACCAGAATTTCGGGTCAAGCATGTCACCCCAACAGCAGTCAGAAGAAAGAAGTCAACAAAATTACCAGCAGTACCCTCCTCCAACGAGGCGCGGTGGCAATATTCTTGTGTCGAGGGCTAATGGACAGCCAAGACAGTATGGAGGTCAATCAAATCCAAATCCTGTGCGACAACGACCTCGAAGTGCCTTTGCGCCTGCAGGCAAAAATTTAGCTTTGCAGAATGAACAGGTGTTTGGGTCTGCTACAAACTTGTCAATGAATAATACTAGTAGCGGTAATAGAAGTTTACCTCATGCTCCTGATGTTAATGGTGGACGGATGGACTTGAACAATTCTGGTATGTCAAGTGGATCATCTGGTCACGGGCAAAGCGGCAGACCACTAAGAGGTAAAAAGCAGGCGCCAAGCTACGAACCTCAAAATCACTTTGAACGGCCAAAATCTGTCCCGCCTACAATGTTTAACGCCCCACCGGGCAGCGATTCTGACGAAGCACCCTTAATTAATCACACGGGGAATAGAAATTCCAATAATGTGCAGGCTCAGATGTCATACGGTAAAGGCACTCCACCGGTTCCACCACCAAGAAAAAACAAGGATGTTCTGACATTAGGTAAATACAGTGTTTTAAGGGAACCCTCGTCACCTGGCAACAAAAGTCCTGGGTTCATGAACAACCAACCGGCATCCACATCCAGGCAGCAGGGCCAGGAAGGGAGTCAGCCTGCGCAGGGAATGTCTGAAGAAAAGAAGAGGGAGATATGGTACGAGTATGGTTGTGTTTGAATCACTTAGTGCTTTGCATACAAGTTAGATGTATAATATGTAATTATTGACAGTTGATGTATATTTGCCTTCAGTATTACGGCTTTATGTACTGACATAGTTTCGTGTCACCTGCATAGCAAAGTAGACATGTCATTTTTGTCCTTCACAATATTTCTATTTAGGCATACATTGTGATTGAAATGAAGAATTGACCAACGTGCATAATCATTTTGCACTGGTATTGTTCATATTCATTGACATTTTCAATGCACAAGACACTGGTCCCATGGTCATTCATAATGCATTCTCATTGTGGTGATGGCATTCACTCCATTAAGAGAGAAAAATCTTTGTAAGTCATGACAAAAACATAAAATGCTCAAAATATGAATCAGATGTGCCTTATTGATGAATCAGAACCTTTTTGAAACAAATATCACTTTCAAAAGTGCATGTTAAATAAGGAATTTGTAGGAAAAAGGGGGCTAAGAAGTATGGAACATTAAAAACATGTTAAGTATGCAACAAGAGACCTGTGCCCAATCATTTGTGGTAATAGTTTTACAAAAATATTGAAATTTGTTTATTTTGTCATGCTGACATTATTTCTGGAGGAAAGGTTACATTCCACTAAATTTCTGAAAGATGGGTTACATTTCACTACAGTTCACAAAGGTATTGTATTGATAATAATTTATATCCATACATATTATTGGACACAGGGCTCAATTTAAGAAAAGGCCTTAAATATTTAACAAATGTCCAAGGACCCAATTTGAAATATTTATATGTTGATTCATTTATTTATTACATAAATGTTTAAATTTGTTTGTTCACATGGACAAAGTAACTGTGATTTTTATGTTAGTGAAAGCTCAGGTTGTATTATGCATTTTTTATCACATGAATATGTTTATGATCATATTGTAAACAATCTTAATATTTTTGTAATCTTTCGCCTTACAATCACTTTTATTAACTGCCTTTAACACCAATTTGTACAAGTAATATTGAAATAATTTAATAACATAATGTTTATCAATATGTTAATATGTCTGCAGAGAATGTGCAGCAATTAATTTATACTTTTATCAGTTTTTTGTAGTTATTATTATATCTGAAACCAATTCAAAACAAAGACATCAATCTGGAAAATATATTTGTGTATTTTCCTGATTTATTTTTAAGGAACTCCATAGTATAAGTGCACTTATCTTGAATATTGCTCAGAACGAAGTATTTCTATATAAAACATGCCTTTATATTATTCCTTTGAAGGAGTCGAGATGAAATAACTTCTCACATAGATGATCTTCCAGAGTCCATGATTTTATAATTTAAATGTGGTCCCCACCCTAGCATGAGGTATAACCCCAACACGGCTTGTGTGCGTTCTGCCTTGGCTAAGCTCTCTTGCTTCACGCGTAAAACATAACATATATTAACTGCACTCTGGTAAAACTGGGCTTAATGCATGTGCGTAAAGTGTCGTCCCAGATTAGCCAGTTCAGTCTGCACAGGCTAATCCGGGATGACACTTTCCGCCTGGACTTGATATTTGTTTAGAAGATTCTTCCTTGAAAGTAAAAATTTCCTTAAAAACGGAAAGTGTCGTCCCTGATTAGCCTATGCGGACTGCAAAGGCTAATCTGGGCTGACACTAAATGTACATGTATTTGATCATGCATTTAAACCCGTTTTCCAAGAGCGCAGCAGTTCATTTCACTTACTTTACTGTGACTTTTTTAGACCAAAGTGGAGCAGAAAAAGGGCCCATTCCTGTAACAGATCTTTTGTACCGTACATATGCTTTTAAAAGGAGGTATGTTTATGTCCTTGATATTTAAAATAGTTGCTTGATAAAATTACCATCAATGCTGTCAATATTTTAAAGTTTTAACTTTGACAAAAAGCTACACAGTTTGTGAATTGTTTCTATTATGGGAAAAGAAAAGAAACTGAAAAGAACCTGTTGCTTAAGTCAGTGTGTAATTGTATGCTTGAACTTTCATAACATACAATCTTTGTCATGAACTTTTTTTTTCAAATGGGCCCTTTTACCAGTTTCCCATTGGTTGAAAAAACTCATATTGTGTATTCAGAAGTGTTAAGAGAGCTTGAAAGCCACAGGAGAATGCAATGGTGGCAATAAGGGCTGAGTTTGTTGAATTGTCCATAGACAGTCTAGATTTACACAGTGTAGAATATTAATTTATTTGGTACCATGCCTTTGTTACTCTAGAAGTTTAGTTTAGATCTAATCTACCAAACTTTGTCGATGTTCTTATGGAGGCCATTATTCTGAACTTCGCCTTCTCAGAATAGTTAAGTTTGACTCGGTCTCAGGTGAGCGCCGTATGACCCATGGTTCTCTTGTTTAAGTCATTAGGGTAAATAATCAATTACAAAGTTCATAACCTTGAGTTCAGTCGGTCTTGGTCGTGGAATCATTAGACATAACCTGGTAATTTATAACAAAAGTGAAAAAATATATTTTCACTCACTGTTAGTACCAACTTAATTCTAATATTCAATTATATATATATGTATACTCTTTGTATCTATTTCATGTGTTCCTTTTCAGAAACAAAACAAACACTAATTACTAACATATTTAATTACTACTTTTATTTTGTTCTAGCAGTTTACACGTATTTAGAAATCTTTGTTCTACAAATGTAATGCCACTTGTGTTAAGCTTTTAATCTTGGTGATTGAAAGATGTATGATTTTTTTTTTTTTTTTTTTTATANTTGTCCCTTGTTAAAAATGTTGACATAATATTCCATACAGATGTACAGTTTAAAAAAAGAAGACACCCATTAATCTGATGCATGTCAAAGTCAGGTACAGAGGGGCAGTAATAAAATTAAATCATGCATGCTTTATGTGCTTATTCAAGTAAAGCTAATTAGTTTACATGAATGTTAAAGAATTGGCATCATGATCTGCTTAAAAATTAAAGAAACTAATATATCACATAATTGAATGTCATTGTTTACTATAGGGAATACTATTAATATTAACAAAAATTAAAACAAACATTCAAATTGTTACAAACTAAAGCTGATTCAATGTTAACTATTTATTTGATTAAAGCTGTTATTGCCAACTTTTTTCAAAAACCTTCAAACACAGATGTAGAGAAGACACATAAAGGTATTTAAAAAAAAAAAAAAAAAATATGTAAAGAAATTAGTTGACAATAAATCGATCAAGTTAGCAATACAGTTAAATAAAATGGATTTCTAAGATTTTACAGGACACCTTCATCTTTTAGAAAATAATGTTCAACAATTAAATGTATCATCATACAACAACTCTACTTGATTCTCAGTTCTGCTATCTTACTAAAGTCAGAATACAAAATGAAGAAATTAGTGGTTGACTGTTGGCGTAGGCAACTCAATGTTAAAAGTTGGTAGTTTCTTTAAGTACATAATTATTCTGATACACACTGTTAGAATTTTCTCTTCAGTACAGTAAATTACTGTTTAATTAATGGTGTACACCTTTCATTTACAAATTATTTGGAAAAGATAATATATCCGGTGCTTTTGCTGAGATACATGTTTACACTGCCAGTGTCCTAGTTTGTATGTCATTTGTAAGATTTATGTATAGGAACTAATAGTCTAGTATAGCAGTTAATGATTTCTCATCTAATTAAGTTACATCATATTATTAGCAACGATGTCATATAATTTTGCACTTGATTTTAATAATCCTTAAATTAACTTTTGATTAAATATAAATCCAAGTTTGCGTTCATTCATATTTCATAAATTAGCACTTGATTTCATAAAATAAACCACTTGATTTCATGTAATTCACTTGATTTCATGTAATTCACTTGATTTCATGTAATTCACTTGATTTCATGTAATTCACTTGATTTCATGAAAATCAGCACTTCATGTCACATAATAAACCACTTGATTTCAGGTAATTCTGCATTGATTTCATGTAAATAAGCACTTTTGCACATTTCACGTACCCTAGTTACATGTATATTTAATTCGGGCTGCTAGAGTTCAATCAAACAATGGTGATAGGGTGAATGCAGTTATATTATTTATTAAAGTCAATATTGTTTATTTAAGTCCCAAACAAATGCATGTTTTATTTATTGTCATTGTTATGTTCTAAACGTTTGAATGCCGTAGCTGTGTGTTATAGGTGTTTGTGTCTTTTGGCAGGACTGCTACCCGACTTTAGGATTTCCCGCTCTTTCTTTGCAAGCAGACGTGACCGTCTTCACTGAAACTGCATGATTGACTGTGGGGAGTTTTCCCTGCCGGCCTTGGGAATCATCGTGTTGTGGCATGAATGGATAAATGTCTTGTAACAGTATATTGAATGTGTTTATTGTCGACAAAGTATACAGAATCACATGAATGTAATCTGCACTTATTTAATATATAACAAAGCTAAAAGCATGTGTTCTACTGATGATAGTATATTAGATGGCTTACTGCATGTTAGAATGATCTGGTTTAGTTTGCTTAACCTAAGTAGCTAATGGGTTGGTTATATTATTGTGTAGTCATTTCTCAGACTCTTGATAAATCAAGCCATTAACTATTGTCTCATTTAACAAATAAAAGTGAAACATTTACACATCAAGTCATGAATTGTAAGTTGTCTGGCAATAATTTTGACAATATCTAGGTTCTGATGGCTGCTTATAAAAATTAGATCTAAAAAATATTGAAGATTCTGATGTAGAGGAAAAGGCTTTAATAATTTCCTATTGTTCACTGAATTCCCACACTGTTTTGCAAACAATAACATTAAAAACACACAATCTGCTGTAAAAGAAGACAATCCTTTCCATTTGACAAAAATCTATGCTAAATTGTATGCTCTGTTTTAACCCTTTGCATGCTGGGAAATTTGTCGTCTGCTAAAATGTTGTCTGCTGAATCACTAAAATTAGCATTTTCTTTGTTGTTTTTTTCAAAGAATACAATCAGAATAGCAAACAGTTTGGATCCTGATGAGACGCCATGTTTTGTGGCGTCTCATCTGGATCCAAACTGTTTGCAAAGGCCTTCAAAATCTGGTTCCAGCGCTCAAAGGGTTAACCTCAGACGTTTTCCCCAATGTGCTAAAGAAAGCTTTGTGGCCAATATTGTCTTCTTTCAGTCGAATAAATGAGCCTCCTTCAGGGAAAACCGGGCTAAATGTATGTGCTAAGTCCCAGATTAGTCTGTGCAGTCTTCACAGGCTAATAAGGGACGACACTTTTCGCCTTAACTGGATTTTTGTTTAGAAGAGTCTTTCATTAAACGAAAATTTCATAAAAGCGGAAAGTGTTGTCCCTGTCCGCACAGGCTAATCTGGGACAGCACTTTATGAACATGGGTCAAGCTCAGTTTTCCCAGAACAAGGCTAGTAAAATGTACACAAATACCAGATTACTAGCTTATTTGCTACAACCAAATTTAAATGAATAAAAAAAATCACTTAGTAATTTATCATCAGTTTAACTGTTTTAGAACTATTAGCTTTGTGGCAAAACAATGTTTATGCACCCTTTGGGGGTATGTTGTTTTTGGCCTGTCTGTCTGTCATTCTGTCTGTCCAAAACTTTAACCTTGGTTAAAGTTTTGTCATAACTTTTGCAATATTGAAGATTCGAGTGGTGAAAGGTGAAGGTCATCCTTCAAGGTCAAAGGTCAAAAAACACAATTCAAGGGAAGTAATAAGCTTTAAAGGGAGATAATTTATAAACCTGCCAAATGATAAATAGAAATTTTATTTCAAAGCGGTGCAATAGTGGGCATTGTGTTTCAGACAAACACATCTCTTGTTTAAATCATGTTATTGGCATTTCATTACAACGGTACAAAATGTTCTTATTGATATGGTTAGCATGTTCAAGCCAAGGTCTCATTATGTACACAAGCAAAAACATATTTTCTTATCTGAGTTTGTAAATGACATAAAAAAAGTTGGCAATAAACAAATTTATTTGTGAAAAATTAAACAACATATTTATTACACTTGTTATAGTGAAGCACACTTGTGCATTATCGTGAATTACACTTGTTTAATGTAACTCCACTGTGGAGTTTGTTTTCGTTTTTGTTTACAATGAATTTGTTGTGTTAAATTTGATTTGAAATTGAAGTGCATTTATTTGATTGAGTTAAACTAGTTTGCATGCTTAAAATTTGTTTTATTTGCAGACTAATAAAATGAGCAAGATCAGTTAAAACATATCATCACTTAGCTCTCTAAGCTTTGTTAACTTTACTACCTTCAACACTAACTTCCTCTAGTTGTAAAATAAGGCTCTTAAATACAATTTGTTTCCCTTCCACCCCTTTCTTGTTATAGATGCAGATCTATTAGAAACTGAGTTATTTTGGTGTGATGTTTTTTTTTGTTCAAACTTCACAATTTCAACATCATCTTCTTATTATGTGTTTCAGCTTAGATTCCATGCTCTAAAACATAATTTTCAACTATTTGTTGAAATTCAACAGTGATCTCCAAAATATTTAGGTCTGCTGTCACTCAAATTGTGTTTTGTTTGTTCTATCATTTAAAAACTTTTAACAGTTTGAAATTATTTTAGTTGAATTGTCCTTTTTGCTAATTGCCATTCATTTAGGTTGGTCATGGAAAGGGAAACAATGTGTAATTTATTGTAGACATATTGTGTTGGGTACATACCTCATGCCAGTTTATTAAAGGGACTTGTTTACAGAGTTACGTATTTGTAGTTTTTGTATTTTTAGCTCAAATGAATACAAAAATATGGTAATCGTATAGTTTCTGTACATATGATAAGTGGTGATACCCGTGCACTTAATTGAATGAGTATACTATATTAAACATGTTGGCGTCCAAGCACACTGTAAATTATATAAAGTCATTCCAGGCGCTTTCGTACAAAAAACTATTTAATTTACCACAAACAAAAAAGCTTTCAGTGAAATGAATGTAATTTACTTCCAGAAAAGATATCCTTGTAAAAGACAAGGAAAAATTATTTTGTATGGAATGGGTGTTTAATTTCATTATATTTTAAAATAAATCAAAATTGGGAACATTTAAATTTTACGTCAGGCATTTCTCCCAAAATTAAAAATGTTATGCATAAATTCAATATTTAGAAAAGTTACTTGTATCATTTATGGCAACATACTGTTCAGCTCAGGAAAGTCTAAATTCTGTGTTTGTTTTCAATGCATGTTTTTGTTGGTTTTGTTTAGTTCTTTTTGTTTTGTTTTGTTAATTTTGTGTGGCAAAAAAAAATAAGAAAAAACAACAAAGCTTATAATTTTTATATTTATTTTTTCTGTATTTTCTAGAGAAACCTGTATTAGACGCTCAATTTTATGCATAGCTTTGAACACATTTTTGTTTGGTTTGGTTAAATTATGATGTTAAAAACACATATAGTGCTTGCATTTAGATATAGAACTATACATTTTCTTCATGAGTTTTGTTCTTGTTAGATAAACTGCAATATAAAGGATCAAAATGTGCGCTATTGCGTTCAGTTGTTGTCTGTTATAGAAGTTTGAATTGTCCATCGTCACACTCATTCCTATGAACATCAATTTTGAAATAAAAAGCTGGTGGCTTTAAATTGAGTTAAAACCAAAAATAAATGTTTTTTCATTAAGGTAATTGATTCATTTTCATGCGTACTTAAACATTCTTTAAAAAAGCATTGTAATTTATTTTATTTATTTTTAAAAACTGATCTTTAAGACCGTCTACTTCATTCACTGAATCCATTTTTATTTCTCAACTACGTAGGTCAATAGCACTTGAGTTTTTTATATGGCTTAATTAACAACCATGATGAAAATTGTTATACTAATAAATTCCGAATTATGGTGAGCAATATGTGACCAAAATGGTCTTCTTGTTTGTTGTCTTGTATTGAAGGTTGTGTTTGTCAGTGCCTTGTGTTTTGTTATTTTGTATAGTGTACTTTCGTGTCGTGCTATATAGCAGCCAACAATATTTTAAGGTTCTTGCTGTTGTCAGTGAATTACTTTTACTTAGCCGTCGCTTTTGTTAGAAGTGTTTTAAACATTGCTACCATTACATTTATCCAACCATTAATCACGCTAATTGTTTGGCCTGGCCAGTATGCTTTAAACATTATAAAATATATCAAACCATACATTATTGTTTTTGTTGGGTGATTGAACTGAAATCTACATATCAACACACAAAGTATCTTTAAAAGCAAATCCTATGTCAGAAAGTTTGTCTTTTATTTGATTACATTGTACTTTCATTGATACATCTAAACATTTGACAGTTTTTGTCTGATTTAATGTCTGTTTAATATTAATTTAATTCTACATCTTATAGAGAAATTCAAGAGCCATTATAACACCAATCAACATTCCAAAGACATTGTAAATTTGTGTAGTAGCCTAGTCTTTACTTTATCTTTATTTGGTTTCATTGGCAGAAAATTGACTACTTTTGTAACATTTACCAGTTTTTGTCTAATTATTGACCAAGGCCCAAACAAGCATCTAGAGAACCAGATGTTAAAGCATCTAGAGAACCAGATGTTAAATAATGTTTGTCAAAGAGTAATAAAAACAATATGGAACCACTGACATTGGAGTCATACCATAAATTCATGGCTCAGTGCCAACAGTGATAAGAACAAGCAGATAATTAAATAAAATATACAAAAGTTAAATCCTTAAGACAAGTCCTCCCAGGATACCATTAGTATTGAACAATATTGATATTCATTGTTTTATCATGGACTGATCCGCTGAGGATTTTCTTAATTCAAACAAAATCCAATGGAATCTCAAGTTATACACGCTGTATACATTTTTGTTTGTACCAAATTTTATGTGAAATCCTGTTTCTTAAATTAGCCTTATGAAACAATCATGATTCATATTGATACCAAGAAGTTCTATTGAAGTCCTTGATACCAAGTAGTTCTATTGAAGTCCTTTTTTTAACCACATCAAATTGTTATATCAATTATTCACAAATGGAAGTCAATTCCATTCAATATGTGAATTTTTCTTTGTTATTTATGGATTCCAAAATAATTTTGTAAATTGTTATTTTGTATTTTATTAAAGATATTTGTGATAACATGGTAAAGAAATGTGTTGGTATTTTTTACATGCTTTTACATTCTCTGTACTTATGAATTGTAATTTGGGCTGCAACAATTTGCCAAAACTTTTTCTTCATGAATATACCAGACCTATTGCAATAAATAATTGGAAATCGTCATAATCACATTATACTTTATAGTACATGATTGCTTTGGAACAAAATAGGTGAAGGTCTCATCCGTACATAAGTAAAGATAACTCTTGTTGATGATTTGAGTGTTTTTTTTACAGTCATTACCACAAATGTATTGGTTATTTTATTTGTTTCTAACCATATAAAAGATAGCTTATCAGTTATATACAAGAAACCATGATTTCATCTTAAGTGCATTTACTTTCTTAGAAAGCAATAAAACATGGACAGTAACACATACAGCTTGTATTTTGCAATATTGTTGTAGCCCTGTATGACTCAAATTGTTAACATTCCATGTATTTGCAATATACTGCTGATGTAGATAGGCCTTTTGATCGCTGTCGTACAATGTAAATTGTTCACTTTGCACACTGTTTTTGAGCACCCAAGTTTTACATTTGTTGCCTTATCAAACACCATGAATTGTTGAATGTTGGCGCAGTCGTCTGCTATTTGAACAGTGCAAAATATCTTCTTGTACAACCATATTTTGTATTACCTTTTATATCGCCCTGTATATTTTATTACAATTTACTATCCATTCCAGTTTATTTCTAGATGGAGCCTACATGTATGTGTTAGAAGTTTGTAGATATATTATTATACAAATGTGATTATTTAAATGTGCTTATAATAGAATGTATATTACAAGTTTACATTATATATTAAACCCCAAGAACCTTATACTGGTTGTGTTGGTCACTTTGCAAATGGNCCATTGAAAAGACCTTTTCGTTTCATAACTGTCGCCGGACGTAGGACGAAGACAGTTATGTTTATCACAACTAGGAATCAGTCATTCGTCATGATATTATTTGTAAGGTCAATCACTCCCTACGTCTGATTCAAGTAGAACAGTTGTCAGCTACTGGTAAAAGTATGCTCACTAAGGTAAACCAGCTATCATAGGAAGATTGTAAGTAGGTTAACTGGTCGCCTTGAAATGACTGATATACTGTTGTAAACGGAGAAAAAATCAAAATAAACAAATACTTGTCCACTTCATAGATTTGTAAAGTGTACCGTAATTCGGACACTCTAAATTTTCGGACACCTCCGTTTTTAGTCAAAATAATTATTTTTTGTGACTCTTAATTTTCGGATATACGGGTTTTCGTCCATAATTAATGTCTCTTAATTTTCTGACAGTTTATTTTACATTGTTTTTTTTTTACCAAAATTCTGACATGTTGCGCTAATGTGGGGACACGTTGACCATGCGTTTTACAACCGGATTACGGTCATACAACCTTGCATACGAATGCCGTCAGGCAATAGACCAGTACATTTGCGTTATTGGATAAATAAATGTGTATACCTGTAAAAGACAATGGTTTCACCCATCAGATTAAAGTGAAACATACTTCAAATTGACGCTATACACACTGCATAATGTATACGATCGTCAATGCAAAATTTGTCGTTGTGGAGGTCATCTGAGGAAAGAGGACGGTCCGAGAACCGAACAGCGAACAAACGCGAAGGGATTGTAAATTGTCAAAAATGCTCAATTGATCATGATCTTTTGACCTTCATGTTTGTACTTAATACCTCGTATTTTTCTAACAGCTATCATTGTACTTAAAAATGTATTATTTGCGTAAACAATTACTTAAATATTGACGAACGGTTACTAGTTGCTATTCACAGTTAACCAAAGACCTACAATTGATAGATATTTACTATGAGCAACCTGTTGATAATTTTGAAATTGTTAATAACATTTTAAAATATCTGTATGACATGAATTTAAAATGTCTCATAATTGATTTATTGGCATTGAAATAGTGGAAACCTATCTCAAGTGGTCGAAACACATCTAGCGAAGACAAGTCTTCTTAACGTTCAATCTTAAAAATACAAGTTTTTGTATTTTGAATACGTATTTAATGAGTGATTTTTATGACGCATTTATAAGGATTTCTAGAAATATATACATGGAAACTAAGTTAAAGGTGTAAAGGTATTTAAATCAAATAAATTGCTAAAATAAAGTTTTCGACAAAATAAGTAGAGAAAAATATGGAAAACAGCGATCTAAGCCTGGAGACATTAAAGGAGCACAATACTGCGACGGAAAAGCATCACGAAAGCAGCGGAAAACACGATGCCTTTTCGATGAAGACGCTGCTGTCACGTGACCGCGCAAGCACGATCGCGCAGAGCGAGAGCTCCACCGGTACGGGCACTCACAGCAAACTGAAACTGCAACGTCTGCGGCAAAAGATGAAATTATCGACATTGGTCGGCGAATCCTTCTCAAAGAGTGGCTCAGAGTCCCAAATCACTAAGCATTTTGAAAACACGTACAGAACCGAGCCAAAGAACGAGACCCGATTCAAGACTAAAGCAGCGGAGGACATCATTTCTCAGGTACTGGACGCATATTTGACGGGTAAGCCTTATGACTCGAAGAAGTTTCCAAATTTGGTCAAATCTCTAGCCGAGTTGATCAAGGAAAGAGTGAAAAACTCCGGATGTGAGAGGTACAAAATCGTTGCGCATGTGACAATTTTGGAGAATAAAGGCCAGAGTTTGCGTCACGTGAGTAGAAGCTTGTGGAACAAGGACACTGACAACTACGCTACAGTCAGTTTTGAAGGCAACGGTTTCACCGCCATTGGTTCAGTGTTTGCGACATACTATGACTAAACAGCCTCAACATATTTCAACTATGAACGTATGCGAGAACATTGGCTCACTACATCATGTTTAGAACCGGTACATGTATTTCGACAGGATGAGGACAGTACAAACTGAACATTTGTGTCCGCACATTGAACGTTTGAAATACTGAGGACAAGATTATAAAATGTAAATGTACTTTTTATGGATCATAATCCCTGCCAAAATTCTAATTATAACGTATAGTTACGCATTTACATTATTATATGCAAACTATGGAGCACAATTGCTGCATAAAATTATAATTTTTCTAACATATAGTTACGTGTTTACATTATTATGTTTATTACTATAATTGTCATAATTTGTATTGTAACAATACCTATTAATATTGAAAAATTATATCATATTATGATATTCTTTCAAGCTAATAAAGTCTAATTCTAACATATATAGTTACGCATTTACCTTTTTATGTTTAGTTATATCATTGTCATCATTTTTTGTAATACAAATACTAAGTAAAATTTTAATATTATCTCCTACAATAATATTCCTTCATGCTATTAAAAAAATCTCCTTTAATTTTGTTTCTGTATGATCATTCTTTTTTTTAAATTCGGATACTAGTTTTTAAACAACTTATAAAATAATGATTTACATGTTGATGTCATCTCCCAATCGTTCGTTTACAGTTATGTTATTGTCTGATTTCAAACAAATTAATGATTGCGATAACTTACTTGTTAATTCAACGTGTTAGCAAATTACACGTAAAATTCAGTTTTACAAGTACAATTCTCTACAAACGCGGATCTATACAAAATATGATGGCCTTTATATTAATTGAATCTGTTTACTCCAATGTTCACGGATTATTCACGACGTTTTAAATCTTCAAAATGGCAATTAAGAACGATTGGCAGAGAAAGCCCTATACATTATAACATAATTACAGAAATTGAGCAATAGAAAAAAATCCTTGCGCACAAATAGAGTCAAAGCTGCGCGGACAAGTGGCATTGATCACATATGTATAAACGCTACGTTATTTAAATAAACATTTACACTGAGTGATTGTCCCAAGCACTGAATAAGTGAGTCGTGTTCTGAGAAAACTGGGCAAAATGCTTGTGCGTAAATTGTCATCCCAGATTAGCCTGTGCAGTCCGCACAGGCTAATCTGGGACGACACTTCCGCCTTAACTAGATTTTCGCTAAGAAGAGACATCATGTAAACAAAAAATTCCATAAAAGCGGAAATTGTCATCCCTGATTAGCCTGTGCGGACTGCACAGGCTAATCTGGGATGACAATTTAAGCACAAGCATTTTGCCCACGACACAAGTGAGCCAATACAAGATCACTTTATTTAGACATTTCAATAAGTGTAAGATGTCGACCACCAGAATTGAGAAAGCAAATGTCATTACATATTTGTTCTATAGCAAGAACATTTAAGTTGAAATACGAGATTTACATAAAGACAGGAACTAGAAGTAACCTCGCTATTTGCGTTCCAATTAAATGTTAAGGAATACCTTTTTTACCAAGCGCTCCAACTTAATAATCAGATTTAAACTATTTGAGTTAGAGAGCGGTTATTTAATTTCATTTTAGCGAATTAAAGATTACTCATGGGTCATAATTCACAAGTGATTCGGGCGATCTAGCTTGTTATGATACTTGTTCAAGATTTTAAGACCACAAACAGTGTGACCAAGTTTGATGATGATAAGATACTGATATGATAATACTAGTTGAGTTCAAGGGCGGACAAGGTTAATTTGCCACTTGTTGTATAATGCAAGGACCATTATTTAAAAAAGTATAATGCGATCTGGCTGTTAATCAAATTTAATCAATCCAGGCCGAGATTATACCCCTTACAAACATTGGCACCAAAATTCATGATGATCCGCTTTAATCTGTTCCGTTTAGAGAGCGTACACTATTTATATGACCCTTTTTTATTCGAAGGCCATAATTCAGAAGTAATTCAAGTGATAAGCCTGGTTATAGAACTTGGTCGAGCTAAAATCCCCACAAACGTTACTTTGAACGGTTTGTGTTATACAGCGGACAAGTTAATTTGACATTTTGTTATAATTCACGGGCAATTATTCAGAAGTGCTTCAAGCGATCTGGCTGGTTATTAAACTTGGCCAGGAAAGTATGCCCACAAATATTATAACCAAGTTTCATGATGATTCCATTTGATCTCTTTGATTATGAAGCGGACATCAAACAACGAGCGTTCAAAATATGAACAGATCAGTAAACGCTGTGTTTACTCTGAATAACGTTTTCAAGCCTTTAAATCTAACCGTGTCTTTGAATTGACTAAAGTAATTTAATTCTATGGCTCTATACCATGTTCAGGATGTTACAAAAAATCATTTTTAAATCGTTAAACTCAACATTTAAGGGAAATTATGCGCTCTCTATTTGTCGTTAATGTCTGTGCATACATACGAATATAAAGAAACCGGTTTTATGTGATCCATATAAAGTGATTGGACATCTCGATGTTGACATCCTACAATTGCATCCTGGTTTATGGCCATTGCTTATTGCATAGTGTTCTTCATTACAAACATACTGCAACGTCCATGTGTCTTCTTGCTCCTTTACATCACATCTGCCTTTACTTGATAGATTTCAATCACATACTAGTACTGTGCGTGTAAACGAATTTGTATTCAAATACTTGTATCGCTTCTTAATGTGTACAATAAACATTAAAAAAAACACTAGTAATTCTGGTTTCCGCATCAAAATTGGAAAAATCAACAGGCTTTTCAATCATTCAATCATCTTAACATTGTGGATGTTAAATGATTTTAAAATGATTTGACATCACAAGTTTATTCCATATAATATTTTTTTTTATCATGACCAAAGCAGTAAGCGCTAAGCATGTTACAAGCATGAAGAAACATGAAGTTAATCAAAAGCCACTGACGTCTATTGTTGAATACCTGTGGGCAATTTACAATATGGATTATTACATGTTTATTATTGTTTAATAAAGGTTTTGCTAAATTATTTATGAAAAGCGTTTCAAAAGCTTTTTAATTTTTAATAATTTGATTGATGATTTTCAATAAACAAACAAATATTTTTAACAATTTTCATAGCCAGGGGTGTTAATTTGGTTGTTTGAATTCAATGTAGGCATTCTTTTTGGAATATATGACTTTTTTGAGTGAACAAGTACCTTTTAAATACCCCTTCTCAAATTCTTTCAAATAAATTAACTCTGCAGGAAGTGTATATAATTCTTGCCGACCGAAATGCAAAAGACTGCGTTGAAATCTGTAAAATGTAATAATGGGTAATCATATAGTTTCTGTAGGTATGCTATCTGGTGAATGGAATGGGTGTTTAATTTCATTATATTTTAAAATGAATCAAAATTGGGAACATTTAAATTTTACGTCAGGCATTTCTCCCAAAATAAAAAAATGTATGCATAAATTCAATGTTTAGCGGACTTACTTTTATTGTTTATGGCAGCATGCTTTACAGCTCAGGAAAGTCGAAATTCTGTGTTTGTTTCCAATGCATGTTTTTGGTGGTTTGTGTTTGTTTTGTTTAGTTCTTTTCTGTTTTGTTTTATTTTGTGTTTTAAATAATTTGAAAAAAAAACTAATAATTTATATATTTTTTGTATTTTCTAGAGAACCTGTATAAGCCCCTAAATTTTATGCATAGCTTTGAATAATTTTTTGTTTGGTTTGGTTAAATTCTGATGTAAAAAAAAACACATTTAGTGCTTGCATTTAGATATAGAACTATACATTTTCTTTATAAGATTTGTTCTTGTTAGATAAACTGCGATATAAAGGATGAAAAATTTGCGCTATTGCGTTCAGTGGTTGTCTGTTATAAAAGTTTGAATTGTCCATCGTCACACACATTCCTATGATCATCCATTTTGAAATAAAAAGCTTCTGGCTTTAAATTGATTTAAAAACAAACAAAACTGTTTTTCATTAAGGTTATTGAGTCATTTTCATGCGAACTTACACATTCTTTAAAAAAGCATTGTAATTTATTTATTTTTAAAAACTGATCTTTAAGACCCTCTTGTTGATTCACTTTACTCATTTTCATTTTTCATATAACTAGGTCGACAGTACTTGAGTTTTTTATATGGCTAAATTAACAACCATGGTGGAAATTGTTATAACTTCCGTATTAAGGTGAGCAATATGTAACCACAATGGTCTTCTTGTTTGTTGTCTTGTATTGAAGGTTGTGTTTGTCAGTGTCTTGTATTTTGTTCTTTTGTATAGTGTACTTTTGTGTCGTGCTATATAGCAGCCAACAATATTTTAAGGTTCTTGCTGTTGTCAGTGAATTACATTTTCTTAGCCGTCCCTTTTGTTAGAAGTGTTTTAAACATTCTTACCATTACATTTATCCAACCATTAATCACGCTTATTGTTTTGCCAGTATGCTTTAAACATTATAAAATATATATCAAACCATACATAATTGTTTTGTTGGGTGATTGAATTGAAATCTACTTACATGTATTAAACACATAAGTATCTTTTAAAGCAAATCCTAAGCCAGAAAGTTTGTCTATTATTGGATAACATTAATATGTTCATCTAAATATTTGACAGATTATAACTAATTTAACGTCTATTTAATACTTATTTAATTCTTCATGTTATGGAGAAATTCGAGAGCCATTATCACACCAATCTACATTCAGACATTGTTAATCTGTACACATATAGTAGGCTAGTTCTAACTTGTTGTTTATTTAGTTTCACTGGCAGAAACCTTGTTTATTTTTCTAACAGTTACCATTTTTAGTCTAATTATTGACCAAGACCGAAAAACAATTAAGCATCCAGAGAACCAGATGTTGAATAATGTATTTCAAAAAGATTAATACAAACAACTATAACAGTCATGAAAACAAGATTTAACCACTGACTCATGGAGTCATACCATAAATTTAGTGCACAATGCCAACAGTGATAAGAACAAGCAGATAATTAAATACAATACACAAAAGTTAAATCCTTAAGTCAAGTCCTCCCAGGATACCAAGACCAATAGTATTGATCAATATTGATATTCATTGTTTTATCATGGACTTTGATCGGCTGAGGATTTTCTTAATTCGAACAAAATCCAATGGAATCTAAGTTATACACGCTGTATAATTTTTTGTTTGTACTAGATTGTATGTGAAATCCTGTTTCTTAAATTATCTTTATGAAACAATCATGATTCATTTATCGATACCAAGTAGTTTTGTCTAATTCTTTTTTTACCCACATCAAGTTGTTATGTCAGTCATTCACAAATGAAACCCAATCATTTCAATATGGACATTCCTTCTTTGATTTTTATTTGTACACTTAATTTTGTAAATCGTTATTTTATATTGCATTAAAGATATATCTGATAACAAGGTAAAGACGTGTGTTGGTATTTTTACGTACTTTTACATTCTTTGTACTTATGAATTGAAATTTGGGCTGCAACAATTTTGGCAAAACTGTTTCTACATGAATATCATACCAATTGCAATACATAATTGGAAATCCCCATAACCACATTCTACTTTATAGTACATGATCGCTTTGAACATAGTAGGTGTAGGTGTCGTGAGTTGAGCAGTTATATACACATAACCATGATTTGATCACAAATGCATTTTCTTTCTTAGAAAGCAATAAAACATTGAGAGTAACACATACTTATACGGTTTGTATTTTGTAATATTGTTGTCGCCCTGTATGACATAATTTTTTAACAGTCCATGTATTTGCAATATACTGCTGATGTAGATATGCGTTTTGATCGCTGTCGTACAATGTTAATTGTTCACCTTGCACACTGTTTTTGAGCACCCAAGTTTGATATTTGTTGCCTTATCAAAACACCATGAATATTGTTGATTATTGGCAGCTGTCATCTGCTATTTGAACAGTGCGAAATATCTTCTTGTGCAACCATATTTTGTATTACCTTTTTATATCGTCCTGTATATTTTATTACAATTTACTATCCATTCTAGTTTATTTCTAGATGGAGACTACATGTATGTGTTAGAAGTTTGTAGATATATTATTATACAAATGTGATTATTTAAATGTGCTTAAAATAGAATGTATATTACAAGTTTACATTAATATATTAAACCCCATGAACCTTATACTGGCTGTGTTGGTCCCTTTGCGAATGGACCTTTTCAGTCCCCACTGTTTCTGCACAAATCATTGCTCAACCAGATCTGCTCTGATCTCAGATCTGATTTACTAGGAGGAATTCTTGAATCTTACCCTTCTTGTTTGTAGCGTGCTTGAATACAAACAATGAACGCGGATTGATCCCGCCTCGGGAATCAGTCATTCGGCATGATATCATTTGTAAGGCCAATCACTCCCTACGTCTGATTCAAGTAGAACAGTTGTCAGCTACTGGTAAAAGTATGATCACTATGGTACACAAGCTATCATAGGAAGATTGTAAGTAGGTTAACTGATCGCCTTGAAATGACTGATATACTGTTGAAAACGGAGAAAAATCAAAATAAACAAATACTTGTCCACTTCATAGATTTGTAAAGTGTTCCGTAATAACTATGAGTTTTCGGACACTCTTATTTTTCGGACAATCCCGTTTTTAGCCAAAATAATTATTTGTGTGACTTTAAATCTTCGGACATACGGGTTCTCGTCCATAATTAATGTCTCTTAATTTTCGGACAGTTTATTTTACATTTCTATTTTACCAAAATTCTGCGCTAATATGGGGACACGTTGACCATGCGTTTTACAACCGGATTACGGTCATAAAACCTGGCAGACGAATGCCTTCTTGCAATGGACCCGTACATTTGCGTTATTGGATAAATAAATATGTATACCTGTAAAAGACAATGGTTTCACCCATCATATTAAAGTGAAACATACTTAAATGTAATTTATATTAAACGGCGTGGTATTGTACAAGCACGTGCTATTATTCGTTGAAACAATTGACGCTATATACATTGCATACCCGTATTCGATCGTCAATGCAATATTTTTTATTATTACCCGATGCCTTATATAAAGGATAATAACTTATTTTTTGCTATTTCCTCTTCGAAAAAGTTATGTTGCAATGTTTTAAACTGTTACCGGTGATTTTTTCGAACTGTTGACCGGGCAATAGTTTGAACTGTTGCCCGCTTGAATAATGACGTCATTTCGTCAAAAAAATGACGTCATTTCACATTTAAACAGTGAACAATTTCGATATCTTTCACTGTTATTTTTCACTGTTTGAAGCAGTGAAATATCAGTTCTATTTCATTGATATTTCTATATAAACCACCGGAAAGCATTAAATAAAATTTGCTCTTTTTTCTATGTTTGAAATTTGATCAGGTAATAAACCAGTTATTTCATGGATGCTTGGTGAACAGTCAAATCTTTTGTTTAAGTTCCAGAGTCATCCCTGATACCTTGGGACAACAGTTTTGACTGTTCACCGCGCATCTATGAAATAACTGTATACTGTCTCTACATTTTCGAACACCTTTATTTTTTCTCAACATTTTCGGACATCTGTATTTTTTTGTATTTTTTTTTGATCTAAATTTTCGGACACGAAAATGGTATTATTTTTAGTGTCCGAAAAGAGGCATTACGGTAGTACATGCAACAGGCTACCGTGTTCACTTGCGTTTCAAAAATAATAAAAGTTGATCAGATGAAACTGATGGCAGCATTGAAATAACATACACAATGTTAATTTTTAGAATTATTACACATATGAACAGCTTTACTGTCCGTTGCGCATGTCCAAGACATAGAACAGATGTTGTTTTATGTCAAATTCCATTAATTGCTTGACGTTCTGAGCGTGAACAATGTTGACTCTCTTCTTTTGTAATTAACCTTATTTTTCACTACGTTCTGTCCGTTTAGAATCATTTTAAAGTGTTTAATTTACTTTTTCTGACGCAAACTATCGGCCTACGGACCAATACGATATCCTTTTGTATATCATGAATGCAATCGTGATACATCGACTATCTCCGGAATGCTCCGCAAGATGTGATTTATGATTTTAATCGTCTCTTGGTCCAGATTGATCATGAAAGGGGAACAAACGCAAAGGGAGCGTAAATTGTCGAAAATGCTCAATTGATCATGATCGTATGACCTTCATCTTTGTATTTAATACCTCGTATTTTTCTTACAGCTATCATGGCATTTAAAAATTGTATTATTTGCGTAAGCAGTTACTTAAATATTGACGAACGGTTACTAGTTGCTATTCACAGTTAACCAAAGACCTACATTTGATAGATATTTACTGTGTTACCTGTTGTTAATTTTGCAACTCCTATAAACAGTTTAAATTATCTAAATATGACATGAATTCAAAATGTCTCATAATTGATTTATTGGTATTGAAATACGACCATTGTGAATTGAGAGCAACACGAAATGATCCAATTATTTCCATGTATTACATTTCTTAATATACTTGAAAGTTTAAACCGACCTTCAAAATCGACGATGAGATATGTTTGAAATGACAAGCTAATACAGAGGATCAAATTTACATTAAGCATGAAACATCTCAAACCTTCGGTAGATAAGAAAACAAAAATACCGTAGCGAAGTGGAAACCTATCTCAAGTGGTCGATATACATCTAGCGAAGACAATTCTACTTAACGTTCAATCTTAAAAATACAAGTTTTGTATTTTGAATACGTATTTAATGAGTGATTTTTGTGACGCATTTATAAGGATTTCTAGAAATACATACATGGAAACTAAGTAAAAGGTGTAAAGGTATTTAATTTAAATAAATTGCTAAAATAAAGTTGTCGACAAAATAAGTAGAGAAAAATATGGAAAACAGCAATCTAAGCCTGGAGACATTAAAGGCGCACAATACTGCGACGGAAAAGCATCACGAAAGCAGCGGAAAGCACGATGCCTTTTCGATGAAAACGCTGTTTTCGCGTGACCGCGCGGGCACGATCGCGCAGAGCGAGAGCTCCACCGGTACGGGCACTCACAGTAAGCTAAAACTGCAGCGTCTGAGGCATAAGATCAAATTGGTCGGTGGATCCTTCTCAAAGAGTGGCTCAGAGTCCCAAATCACGAAGCATTTTGAAAACACGTACAGAACCGAACCAAAGAACGAGACTCGATTCAAGACTAAAGCGGCGGAGGACATCATTTCTCAGGTACTGGACGCATATTTGAGGGGTAAGCCTTATGAATCGAAGAAGTTTCCAAATTTGGCCAAATCTCTAGCCGAGTTGATCAAGGAAAGAGTGAAAAACTCCGGATGTGAGAGGTACAAAATTGTTGCTCATGTGACAATTTTGGAGAATAAAGGCCAGAGCTTGCGTCACGTGAGTAGAAGTTTGTGGAACAAGGACACGGACAACTACGCTACGGTCAGTTTTGAAGGCAACGGTTTCACCGCCATTGGATCAGTGTTTGCGACATACTATGACTAAACAGAATCAACATATTCCAACTATGAACGTATGCGAGAACATTGGCCAACTATATCCGCATATTGAAAGTTTGAAATACTGAGGACAAGATGATAAAATGTAAATGTACTTTTTGTGGAACATAATCCCTGTTTAAAATTCTAATTCTAACGTATAGTTACGTATTGACATTATTATATGCACTTTCAATGGAGCACAATTGCTGCATAAAATTATAATTTTTCTAACATTTAGTTACGCATTTACATTATTATGTTTATTCTAGTATTGTCATAATTTTTCGTATAAAAATACTTATTAATATTGAAACATTATCTCCTATTTTGATATTATTTTATGCTAATACAAAATCTGCTTTAGATCTAATATGTTTTGTGTGTGTAACTTCTATTCTTTTAAATATGGAAACAATTTTAAACAATTTATAAATTAATGATTGGATGAGAACAACACAAACTGAACCGATGTGTTCGCACATTTAAAGTTTGAAACACCGAGGAAAAGATTATTGCAAATACATGTACTTTCTATGGAACATAATCTCTGTCATCATTTTTTGTTATTCAAATACTAAGTAATATTTTAATATTATCTCTCACAATATGTTCTTTCATGCGTTAAAAAAAATCTCCTTTGATATTGTTTATGTGTGTTAATGCTTTTTTTAAATCGGGATACTAGTTATTAAACCACTTATAAAAGGATGATTCACATGTAGATACAATCTCCCATACTGGATGTCGTTCGTTTACAGTTCTGTCGACGTCTGCTTAAAAAAAAAAATATTGCGATTACTAACACATTTATCCAATGTGTTTGCAATTTAAACGTTAAGTTCAGTTTTAGAAGTACAATGCTCTACACGCGCGGATCTATAAAAATATGTTGAATACCGTGACCTTTATATTAATTAAATCCGTTTACTTCAATGTTCACGAATGTTCACGGATTATTCACGACGTTTTCGATCTTAAAAATGATAATTAAGAACGATTGACGGTGAAAGCCCTAAACATTATGAGATAATTACAGAAATTAAGCAATAGAAATTAAATTTTTGTTCACAAATTGAGTAAAAGCTTCGCTGACAAATGACTTTGATAACACATGTATAAACGCTACGTTATTTTAAATATACATCTGCACTGATTGAGTGATTTTCCCTGGCCCTGATTGAGTGAGTAAATACAAGATCTCTTAATTAAGCTATTTGCATAAGTGTAAGATGTCGAACATCAGACTCGAGAAAGCTTATGTCAACAAATATTTGTTTAATAGCAAAAACATTAAAGTTCAAATACAAGATGTACAAACGACAGTCGACAGGTACTAGAAGTTCACTCGCTATTCGTGTTCCAATTTAATTTTAAGAAATACAAATGTTAACATGCACGCACAGTTGATTATAAGATAATTAAAAACTTCTCTAGTTACAGAGCGGTAATTTAACTTCAATTTAGCAAATTTATGGTTATTCAAGGACCATAATTCAAAGGTGCCTCACGCTATCTAGCTCGTTAGTATAGCTGGTCAAGATTTTTAGCCGACAAACAAACCAAGGTTGGTGATTTTACTATTAATAATTGGTATTGACATAACATTTACAATACAAATTATTGAATTTATCATATAGTTGGCGTTTCTGCGAAGTCATTCCTGAAACTGGATACTAGTAAATCTAAGAGTTGATTGACTTCAAGTTTAACTGCACAGTCCGTTAATGCGGAATTCGCTACTTGCGAGCTGTTAATACGGAAATAATTAATCATGTTCATATCGTGAGTTTAGCGCAATTGACACTCAGAGGGTTCTTAAGAATGTAAACTGCTGATAAAATACTGATGATCTAACTTTCAATCGATAATATTGGACAATTGCGTTGTATCACTAAACCAGGATTAAGATGATAACTTTGAAACAAACAAATCCTGTGTCTGTTAGAAAAAGTGTGAGAATTTAAAGAATCGTGTAAATATTTGCCTTCCTTCAATTTTTCTGATTTTCGGTACAATGTCAACTTTGGAGCAAAGTTCATTTTTAGTTTTTCTCTTGCGAACAACAATCACCTTCATCATCATTCACTTGACCGGTCTGGCCGTTGGGGGAAATAAGGGACGACGAGACAGAGATCCTCTTCCAGTCAGGTCTGTTGTGGGCTTCAAAGAGTAATTCATCCATGGAAAGGGATTTCCAATTTTTCACATTGTCCATCCAGCGTTTATTCTGACGGCCTCGACGGCGACCTCTCTCTAGCGTGCCCCGGGAAACAGTCTGGAACAGAGAGTCGTGACTAGTGACGTGTCAAAACCAAGTTAGATTTCGTCGTTTAACGGTCGCCAGTAGGGGCTCCTGTGGGCCAACAAGTGTTCTGGCCGTACTCGTTGTTCTTGTGCTCCATGTAGGAGATGAGGAGCAGTCTTTGGAGACATGTTTGTTCAAAGGCATGCATCCTGCGTTCTGTGTCCGCGTGAAGCGTCCATGTCTCGCAGCCGTACAGTAGCATGAAGACTTCGAGGGACTGGTAGAGTCTGTACTCGTTGGGGGAAGCTGATGGAACTGGTTGTTAAAAACCTGCTCAGTCCGGCCATCGCTGCGGTCGCTATGGCAATGCGAACCTCAACGGTACTGGTACCATCCTTGGACAGGATTGCTCCTAAGTACTTGAAGCTGATCAGCTTCTCGCCTGTCTGCACTGGTGTTGGTCGTACTGTTCAACATGATCTTTGACTTCTCCGAGCTGACCTCCATCCCGTATGCTCCTGCTCTTTCATAGAGTCTGTTGGTGAGATCTTGAAGTTAACTGCTGGTGCCACCAATGAGGTCAATGTCAGCGAATCTGAAGTTGGAGATGGGTTTTCCATCGTAAGAGGTGTTGTGGCCGTGAAGAGTCTCCTGCATTATCTTGCATTATCTTCTCAAGGAAAAGGTTTAACAGCACGGGAGAGAGCAGAAATCCCTGGCGGACCCACTTATGTCCTGAAGAAGTCCCCTTCTGTCCATGGAGTAGTACTGCGCTGCTGGCGTTTCCGTAGACTTCTTGGATGACTTGCACCAGCCCTTCGTCAATGTTGAATACTCTCATAAAATGCCATAGGCCATCATGCCACACGCAATCAAAAGCTTGTTTTAAAGTCGATGAAGTTTTGAAAGAGCTCACATTGGTGTTTCAGGTCTAGCTCAATGATGACATTGCAGTTGAAGATCTGTTCCACTGTGCTCCGCCCTGCTCTGAAAACAGCCTGCTCTCGACAAACAGTTCCTCTGTCCTGTCTTACTTTTTAATCGATTGAGGATGATGCGTAGCATGACTTTGCTGGGATGACTGATGACATCATGCCACTCGCGATCAAAAGCTTGTTTTAAAGTCGATGAAGTTTTGAAATAGCTCACATTTGTGTTTCAGGTGTAGCTCAATGATGACATTACAGTTGAAGATCTGTTCCACTGTGCTCCGCCCTGCTCTGAAAACAGCCTGCTCTCGACCAACAGTTCCTCTGCCTTACTTTCTAATCGATTGAGGATGATGCGTAACATGACTTTGCTGGGAAGTCTGATGAGGCTGATGGTGTGGTTATTTTCGCACAACTTGATGTTGCCCTTTTTGCGGTAGTAGGATGACCAGAGAATGGGTCGACTCTTGGGTCACTTTTTTCCTCCCTTAGCTTTTGGTATAGTGCCGTCAGTCGTTGCCTCTCCTCCGTGCTGAATCAACACGGAAAAGACGTTGTCCACTTGAGATTTTCCTGCCTTTAGACTACGCACTCCCTCCTCCACCTATGCCTTAAGTATGGACGTACTTTCGTCGTCCGCTTCTGGTCTGGGATCGTTCTGAAGAGACTGGGGTCTGGTTGAAGCGGGAAGTTGTAGAGGTCGCTGCAGTATTCAGTCAACCTGTTTAGGACGGCGGGAAACCCGGTCTGGAGATGCTCGTCTGCGTATATTATAACACTGGCCTTGGGCTGACTGTTCTTCTGCGAACAATAATAGTTACCAGAAAATTTGGATATAGCGAGAAATCACAACGTTTCAACGAACAAAGTAGCACGCTTGAATCATTTATGTCAGAGATTTCAGTTCTTCAACTACATTTATTCACAAATTCCATATGGAATACTGTTAAATGGGCCATACATTTTATTATGATTATAATAATGGTTATGGTGATTTTGATTATAATGATGATGTTGAATTATGCCAACGCCAATGATGATGACGACGACTAGGATGAAGATGATGGAAGAAGCGAAACGATGATGTACTAGGCACCTCCAAAGTGCGTTTCATATCACGATATACACATGTATACATATGTACTCATTCAACGCACTGTGGTCGCTCTTTAGTTTTGAAGACCGAATATTGATTTACATCAAAGCGCGGTACTACAATGCCCCATGTTTACACAATAGCGACCAACTGAAGTCCGTGCACATCTTTGATTAATGATGTGATGTCAGTTTTCATTAACGCTTTCTGTTATAGCGTCTGTGTTTTGATTTTAATCAAGATATGCAACGAATCTATTCAATCTTCAATGTCGGTGGCTGATTATTTCTGAAGTTGGCATATATTATCGATTATTGATCAACTACATCTGTATATTTAATTGTCCAAACCCCAGGCTCGTTCAGGATGTAGCAAAAAAACAACATTTTAAAATCATTAAACTCAATATTAATGTGCTCTCTGTTTTCAGTTAATGTCTGTTCACATATGCATATAAAAACGAACCATGTTAATGTGATCCGTATACAGTAATTTTGGAATCTTCGTGTACATTGATGTAAGGTATCATTTTAAATTTTTAACGCATCCGTGTTTTGATTTCAGTGATGTCGTTAAATATATTTTATAATAGACTGTTCTATAACGTTATTTTTTTATTTTTTTGTCATTTCGCTTCGCGGTGTTTTAGTTGCAGGTTTTCAGAATAGTATAACCCGAGTTTTAAACCTTGTTAATATCCAACGAAATGTTGAGCACATACCCCGTCAATAGACATGCATGATTAAATATAATGTTCTCATTTGTAAAAAATACGTACATTAAGCAAAATAGAAAACGTTCCGTCATGTCTTCGACATGCAAACGATCAATTGATCAACTGACAAACTCCATGGCATTCCATTGTTGTGTCGTGTAGAGTCAAGATGTACAATGTGAATATGGAAGTCAATGAAGTCCATTCATTTTTCTAAATGACAAGTGCATATTGCCTAATGACAACTCGATGTTGAAATACTAAAATGCTATCCTGCTATATGACAACTGCTGATTGCATAGTTTTATTCGTTACAAACATACTGAAGATTCAGTGCGCGTTCGTGCTTCTTAACATCACATACTCTTGCTTGTAAACGAAAACGCATCCATTTAGTATCATGTTTATTCGAATATGTCAATTGCTTTTAAATGTGTACATTATACATTAAATAAACACTGCTAATTCCGATTTAAGCATTAAAAATGGAAAAATCAACAGATTGTTCTATCATCTCGACATTGTGGTTGTTGAGCTATGAAGTTTTGAAAATCACCAACCAGTTTACAGGATTTGTCATCACAAGTTTATTTCCATATTATATAATATTTTATTCTATCATGACGAAAGTATTAACCAGTAAGCATGTGGCAGGCATGAAGAAACAGGAAGTTAATCAAAAGCCACTGTCGTCAGAAACTCAATTGTTGAATACCTATAGGAAGTTAACAATATGGTTCATAACATATTAAAACATATTTTTAATTTATCACGCGGTACAAAGAAGGGCATTGTAATACGATGTTTTAAGTATTTATTTATTTTAAAGAACAATAAATATGTAGTTGTCGTTCTTGTCTCCAGTACCATTTTCAAAATCAGCCTTGATATCAATAGAACACATTTTGAACTCAGCCGAGATATAAACAGAACAAATTTTCTGACAAAGTTTCATTAAGATTGGTATATAAATGTGATTTGTAGAATGTAAACAAACTTTTTCTTTAAGGTTGCGCATCCGTAATGATTTCCCGCGATTTGTTCTTAGATCGAAGAGCCTTTTTACCTGTTTACTTATGGATATCTAATTTAAGCAGTTATAATGTGAAGTTGTCGTGGCCGAGTGGTTAAGGCGACAGACGAGAAATCTTTTGGGATCTTCTCGCGCAGGTTCGAATCCTGCCGACACCGCTTACTTTTTGCGACGCGTTTTATTTCTTTTCTAACGTAATTTGATTTAATATAGCATATAAGCTATGTTTATTGTTAAATATGTTGGGCTTGAGCTACGCTGGCCGAAACGCCATAAGATCAATGTTCGCATGACGAGGCTATGAAAGTGTGTGCCGAAAGAAAACTGCATGTTAATCAAATACAGACATACTATATATTTCGAACGGAGAAGACATAAACTCATAAAAAGCCATGTGGAGACACACATAATGTACCGTAGTATTTTTTTTCTACGAACACTGTTGTGTGGTTTGACTATAATAACACATATTTCATGCGGTGGATATGCGACTTACAAGTGAAAACATACACAATATTTTTCAATTTAATTATTCGGAAACGTAAATTTTCTAACTTTATTTCAACGTCAGCATTTAAGCCAAATATTGTTATCACCCGTGCAATTGAGAATACCGGAGAAATCGTAGTCGCATATTCACCGCGTGAAATGTGTGTTATGAGTTTAAGCGAATATGGATAAATAATGTCCGATTGTCTCGATTTGTCTCAATTAACAGCGTATTACGTATCATTATAAAATAATAATGAAATGGAATTTATATGCAACTTAAAATGAAACAATTTCTTTTATTACTTTTTTGCTTTACATAATTAAATAATGGTTCTATTTATCACTTAGTAAAATGGTATTGGGTTTATCCGTTTTTCTCTCCGTTGATCTGATAAGGAATCGGCTGTTACTCAGGTTGCTTATAAATAGCCTCAGCTGCTGTGCTGCGCGTGCGCATGTGTGTATTTCATTTACGCTGCGTCTTCGCGAATGCATCTATTGGCTAACCTGCACCTGTGACCTTTATGGAGAACTGTGTTATGCGATTTTAACGTAACGCGCAGTGGACTATTTTCATGACGCAAACATGTTATGTAAAGAATTCTCTTCCGCGCCGCGCAATAGTTTTATTTTCCCTGATCTATTTATAGATTCAGATTGTGAATGACCTCCGCTGCACAGAAATACTACGTTTCTGACGTAGCTCATAGTGGACTATTTACTCATTCATAAAATTACTCTTCCGCGACACGTAACGTGAAAAAAAATAGTGTTTTTTTTTTTTACTTTTTCTTTATACGATACGTTCAAAACTATTCCATTTAACACAATATTCATATTATGTGTCAATTTGTAAATGAATGCAGTACAGGAACTGAAACCGCGCCGCAAACTCTTTTTTTGCGCGTATGCTGACAGTTCATAGATTTTTAATCCTTAAGGCACTTTGGGTTGAAATTTGTGGTAGTAACATTAGTTGTTCGCAAGCGAACATCTAACAATGAATATCAATATTGTTCAATACTATTGGTATCCTCGGAGGACTTGACTTAATAATTTAACTTTTGTATATTTTATTATCTGCTTGTTCTTATCACTATTGGCACTGTGCAATGAATTTTTGGTATGACTCCATGAGTCAGTCGCTAACTATTGGTTCTCTAGAAGCTTTCGGTCTTGGTCAATAATTAGACACAAACAGGTAACTGTCACACACAGTGGTTAAGTTTCTGATATGAAACCAAATAAACATCAAGAAAAGAATAGGCTACTATACATATACAATGTCTCGGGAATGTAGATTGGTGTTATAATTTCTCTGATGATGCAGAATTAAATAAATATTAAACAGACATTAAATCAATCATAAACTGTCAATTTTTATATGTATCTATGAATGTACAATGTAATCAAATAAAAGACAAACTTTCTGACTTAAGATTTTCTTTTAAATGTACTTTGTTTGTTGATATGTAGATTTCAGTTCAATCACCCAACAAAAACAATAATGTATGGTTGGATATATTTTATTATGTTTAAAGCATACTGGCCAAACAATTAGCGTGATTAATGGTTGGATAAATGTAATGGTAAGAATGTTTAAAACACTTCTAACAAAAGCGATGGCTAAGTAAAAGTAATTCACTGACAACAGCAAGAACCTTAAAATATTGTTGGCTGCTATATAGCACAACACGAAATTACACTATACAAAATAACAAAATACAAGGCACTGACAAACACAACCTTCAATACAAGACAACAAACAAGAAGACGATTATGGTCAAATATCACTCACCTTAATTAGGAAGTTATAACAATTTTCACTATGGTGGTTCATTTCTTGTTTGTTCGTAGAAAAAAATATACTACGGTAGATTATGTGTGTCTTCACATGGCTTTTTATGAGTTTATGTCTTCTCCATCGAAATATATAGTATGTCTTTATTTGATTAACATGCAGTTTTCTTTCGGCACATTCAAATCCCACTTCCATAGCCTCGTCATGCGAACATATTTCTTATGGCGTTTCGGCCAGCGTAACTCAAGCCCAGCCTGCGCAATTGGGAAGTCTGGTCAGAGGCGACGCTGTCCGCTATGAAATCACGCAAGGTTTAATGGTCGCATTATGCATCTCCTGATCAGACTGCGAGATGCGCAGGCTGGGCTATAGCTATGAGGGCCGCATATGGCATAAGACCCATTTTCGCATGACGCGGGTCTTTAACAATCTCATTGCGTAATGCAAATGACACATTTTAGCACAATGCTTTTCAATATAAAATTGATTTCAAACTGTGTTATTAATAGCAAACTCACAAATAATTCCGTGTATTTGCAATATACTGCTGATACAGATAGGCCTTTTGATCCCTGTCGTAAATTGTTCACTTTGCACACTTTTTTGAGCACCCAAGTTTTACATGTGTTGCCTTACAGAACACCATGAATATTGTTGATTATTGGCAGCTGTCGTCTGCTATTTGAACAGTGCAAAATATCTTCTTGTACAACCATATTTTGTATTATCTTTTATATCGCCCTGTATATTTTATTACGATTTACTATCCATTCCAGTTTATTTCTAGAAGGAGACTACATGTATGTGTTGCAAGTTTGTACATATATTATTATACAAATGTGATTATTTAAATGTGCTTATAATAGAATGTATATTAAACGTTAACATATATATTAAACCCCAAGAACCTTATACTGGTTGTGTTGGTCTCTTTGCAAATGGACCTTTTCAGTCATCACTGTTTCTGCACAAATCATTGCTCAACCAGATCTGCTAGTTTACTCGGAGGAATACTTGAATCTTAAACTTTTAGTTGGTAGCGCGCTCGAATACAAACAATGAAGGCGGATTGATCCCGCCTCGGTAATCAGTCATTCGTCATGATATCATGTGTAAGGCCAATCACTCCCTACGTCTGATTAAAGTAGAGCAGTTGTCAGCTACTGGTAAAGTATGATCACTAAGGTAAACCAGCTATCATAGGAAGATTGTAAGTAGGTTAACTGATTGTATTGAAATGATTGATATCCTGTTTAAAACGGAGAAAAATCAAAATAAACAAATACTTGTCCACTTAATAGATTTGTAAAGGGTACCGTAATTCGGACATTATACATTTTCGGACACCCCCGTTTTTAGTCAAAATAATTATTTTTCGTGACTCTTAATTTTCGGACATACGGGTTTTCGTCCATAATTTATGTCTCTAAATTTTCGGACAGTTTATTTTACATTTTTTTAACCAAAGATCTAACCTGTTGCGCTAATGTGGGACACGTTGACCATGCGTTTTTACAACCGGATTATGGTCATACAACCTGGCAGACGAATGCCGTCAGGCAATAGAACAGTACATAGGCGTTATTGGATAAATAATTGTGTATACCTGAAAAAGACAATGGTTTCACCCATCAGATTAAAGTGAAACATACTTAAAATTGACGCTATACACATTGCATAATTGTATGCGATCGTCAATGCAAACTTTTTAGTGTCTACATTTTCCAACACCTTTTTTAAGTTTCTGAAATCCGTATTTTTATGCCCCCGAAGGTGGGCATATAGTGATCGCACTGTCCGACTGTCTGAAATTCCGTCACACTTTGCGTTTAGGTTTTGCGTTTTGCGTTTTGCGTTTAGGTTTTGCGTTTAGGTTAAGGACCAATTTTTTTTTTGTTCGAGTACCTGTGGTCATTACGGTAGTACATGCAACAGACTATCGCGTTCATTTGTGTTTAAAAAATAATAAAAGTTGATGATACTGCTGGCAGCATTCAGCTCACAGACAGAATGTTAATTTTCAGAATTATTACACATATGAACAGCTGTACTGTCCGTTGCGCATGTCCAAGACATAGAACGGAAATTTGTTTTATGTCAAATTCTATTCATTGCTTGACATTCTGAAAGTGAACACTGTTGCCTCTCTTCTTTTTAATTAACCTTATTTTTCGCTACGATCTGACCGGTTCAGAATCATTTTTAAAGTGTTCTTTAATTTACTTTTTCTTACATAAAACTATAGGCCTACGGACCAATACGATATCCTGCCTTATATCATGAAAGCAATCGTGATACATCGACTATCTTCGGAATGCTCCGCAAGATATGATTTATAAAATAAATCGTCTGCTGATCCAAAGTGATCATGAAAGGTCATTTGTCGTTGTGGAGGTCATCTTAGGAATAAGGACGGTCTGAGAACCGAACTGCGAACTAACGCAAAGGGAGCGTATATTGTCGAAAATGATCATGATCTGTTGACCTTTATGTTTGTACTTAATACCTCGTATTTTTCTAACAGCTTTAATTGCACTTAAAATTGTATTATTTGCGTAAACAGTTACTTACATATTGACGAACGGTAACAAGTTACTACTTACAGTTTACCAAAGACTTACAATTGATAGATATTTACTGTGAACAACCTGTTGGTAATTTTGCAAGTGTTAATAACATTTTAAAATATCTACCGGTCTGGTATATGACATGAATTCAAAATTTCTCACAATTGATTTATTGGTATTGAATTATGACCATTGTGAATTGAGAGCAACGCGAAATGATCCACTTATTTTCATGTATTACATTTCTTAATGTACTTGAAAGTTTAAACCGACCTTCGAAATCGGCGATGAGATATGTTTGAAATGACAAGCTAATACAGAGGATCAAATTAACATTACACGTGAAACATCTCAAATATTCGGTAGATAAGAAAACAAAATTATCGTTGCGAAGTGGAGACCTATCTCAAGTGGTCGATACACATCTAGAGTAGACAAATCTACGGAGCGTTCAATTAAAAAACTGCACTTTATTTGTATTTTTTGGATACTTATTTAATTTGTGATGTTTGTGAATACCAAACGCGAGTATAACATTTCAAGAAATATATACATGGAGACTAAGTTAAAAGTGTAAAGGTATTTTATTCAAATATATATCTTAAATAACGGTATCGACAAGAAGTAGAGAAGATTATGGAAAACAGCAATCTAAGCCTAGAGACATTAAAGGCGCACAATACTGCGACGGAAAAGCATCACGAAGCCAGCGAAAAGCACGATGCCTTTTCGATGAAGACGCTGCTGCCACGTGACCGCGCGGGCACGATCGCGCAGAGCGACAGCTCCACCGGTACAGGCACTCACAGCAAACTGAAACTGATGCGACTGCGGCATAAGATAAAATTGGTCGGCGGATCCTTTTCAAAGAGTGGCTCAGAGTCCCAAATCACTAAGCATTTTGAAAACACGTACAAGACCGAGCCAAAGAACGAGACCCGATTCAAGACTAAAGCAGCGGAGGACATCATTTCTCAAGTACTGGACGCATATTTGAGGGGAAAGCCTTATGACTCGAAGAAGTTTCCAAATTTGGCCAAAAGTCTAGCCGAGTTGATCAAGGAAAGGGTAAAAAACTCCGGCTGTGAGAGGTACAAAATCGTTGCTCATGTGACAATTTTGGAGAATAAAGGCCAAAGCTTGCGTCACGTGAGTAGAAGTTTGTGGAACAAGGACACTGACAACTACGCTACGGTCAGTTTTGAAGGCAACGGTTTCACCGCCATTGGTTCAGTGTTTGCGACATACTATGACTAAACAGCCTCAACATATTTCAACTATGAACGTATGCGAGAACATTGGCTCACTATATCATTTTGGGACCGGTACATGTATTTCGACAGGATAATTACAGCACAAACTAAACCGTTGTGCTCGCACTTTAAAAGTTTTTAACACTGATGAAAAAATTATTCAAAGTATAAGTACTTTCTGTGGAACATAATATGTGCCTTAATTCTAATTCTAACATGTAGTTACGCATGTACATGTTTATGTGTATTACTATGATTGTAATTATTTTTATGTCCCCCAGTCTATACTCGGGGACTTATTGTTTTTGCCATGTCTGTTTGTTGGTTTGTTTGCGTCAAACTTTAACATTGGCCATTACTTTTGCAATATTGAAGATAACTACTTCATATTTGGCATGCATGTGTATTTCATGGAGCTGCACATTTTGAAATTTCAATGTCAAGGTCATCATTCAAGGTCAAAGGTCAAATATATGGGGGGAACATAGTGTTTCACAAACACATCTTGTTTTATTATAACACTAATTAGTTATATTGAAGTATTACCTCCTAACATGATATTCTTTCATTCTAATAAAAACTGCTTTAATATTGTTTCTGTTTTTAAATAATATATTGTGTAATCGGTTGTTTAACAATTTATTCACGGATGATTTACATGTAGATATCATCTCCCATACTGGAAGTCGTTGTTCGTTTACAGTTCTGTTTACTTTTGCTCTCAAGTCATTTACTTATTGCGATTACTTAGACATTAATCAAACGTATGTGCAATTTAAACTTCAAAGTCAGTTTTATAACTACAATGCTGTCCAAACATGGATCTATACAAAATATGATGAATACCATGCCCTTAAGATAAATTAATTCATTCCCTTTAGTTCAAGTTTCAAGGATTATTCGCGACGTTTTAAATCTTCAAAATGACAATTAAGAACGATAGGCGGAAAAGCACTTTAAATTATAAAATTAGCCGCGCTCTGATAAAACTGGGCCTCATTCATGTGCGATAAGTGTCGTCCAAGATTAGCCCGTGAAATCCGCACAGGCTTATCAGGGACGACATTTTCCGCTTAAACAGGATTTTCGCTAACAAGAGACTTCCTTTAATTAAAAAGTACCATTCAAGCGGAAAGTGTCGTCTCTGATAAATCTGTGCGGACTGAACTGGCCAATCTGGGACGACACTTTACGCATATGCAGTTAGCCAATTTTTTTCTCAAAACTAGGCTCGTATTATAACAAACAACTGAGCAATACAAACTTAATACATGTACCTGTGCATAAATTGAGTCAAAGCTTCGAAGACAAGTGGCATTGATCAAATATGTATTAACACTACTTTATTTTAATATGCATTTGCACTGATGAGTGATTTCCCCCCTGCACTGATTGAGAGAGAGTCAATACAAGATCTCTGTATTTAGATATTTGCATAAGAACACCAGCATTGACAAATCTAATGTCAACAAATATTTTTTCTGTACCAATAACATTTAAGTTAAAATAGGAGATTTACATTTAGACCGATCCTAGAATTAAATTCGATATTTATGTGAAAATGTAATATTAAGGAATTTTAATTTTAACAAGATTATAATATTACCACTATTTGAGTTAGTGAGCGGTAGTCTAAATTTAATTTATAAATCATTTACAAGTGCTTCATGCAATCTAGTTGCTTATAATATACTAAGCCAAGATTTTTAAGGGACTTGTTCACAGATTTTGGCATGTTTTGAAGTTTGTCATTAAATGCTTTAAATTGATAATTATAAACATCAGAAGTAAAGAGCTACAATATAAAAACAAGAATAAAAGTAAAAAAA